>LGRX02034358.1:0-25252 GCA_001247695.2 Cymbomonas tetramitiformis | reverse complement strand
TGAAAGCAGAGTTGGCGATGCTACAAGCGGAGTTGGACAAGTGGAAGCAGCAGCGGGAGGCAGAGAAGCAGTGGGAGCTAGAGAAGGACAGCGAGGCGAGCGACTCAAAGCAGCGCATGGAACACCGGCGTTTCGAGGTGGAGGCGGAGCTGCAGGCCGCCCTGGGGAAGATCAAGATCATGGAGGGAAAGCGTGATGAGGACCATGCCAAAATCGCCAAACTCGAGGAGCTCATTGCAGAGGTGCGCAGGCTGGGGTGGTGCTTGACACGTTTGGGTGTCAGAGGGGTAGGAACAGAAGATGCAGATGCAGTCGGGGGCAATCGGATTGGGCAGGCATTCACTGTGCGTCAGACGTCAGCCGTTGGATTGGAATGGGATGCGCTGTGCGTCGGACGGCAGTGAGCACTGATGCGGCCTCACGGGGATGCGCGGGCGGGCGGCTCGCTGACTCGCCCGCGGCCAATACGGACTGATCTCTCGAGGTGGGTGGGCTGAGGTGCCGAGGGTATGCAGAGGAGAGCACTGACGGTTCCTCGGCCGGGGCGTGCCCTGCAGATGAAGGCGAAAATGGAGGCTGAGAGGGTGCAGGCGCAGTTCAAGCTAGGGGCGCGCACGTCCGTGGTGGCAGCCCGCATGGATGATAAACTGAGCACTCTCGAGCAAAGCTTGAGTCAGGTACTTGCTGATGACCCCGCACTGGGCCCCTGACCCCCCTGTGCCGCCACTCGCAAGTTGTCCCATGATTGGCTGCTGGCTTGCCCCGACCTCCACAGCGAGCTACCCTGCGCACGCCGGTGGTTTCAGCTCAGCAAGTGTGCATGCAGCAGACGCCCTCTGATGCAGCCGCGGTGGCCCAACGTACGCTGGGCAGGGTCCCATGCCCCCCCTCACTTTAAGCCCCCGGGCGCACGCGGGCCGGAAGCCATCCCTTTACCGCTTGGCCTCCCCTTGCTGAAAGGCGCTAAGCCAAAATCTGTCCCACCCTCACCCGCCCGCCCGTTGCTCGCAGCCTCTGAGCGCGGGCGCTGCGTGCCTGGGGGGAGCAGATGAATCAAGAGAAGGAGACAGTGCTGGTGCGCGCGCCCCTTCCACCGTTCACCCGCCCCGCTTGCAGCTGCCCATAACCCAAAGTTCTCCCCCCGCTTCAAAGAATGTGCGTGAGACTAACGCCCGACCCCACAATTTAGTGAGAAAAACGCTGTTGACCTGTGGTGCACTGTCCTGCACTGTACTGTTTTGCCATTTGCGTCCGACGTGGCGCGCCGTGGCGCGCCGTGGCGCAGGACAGTACAGATTGGTTTTTGAAACGGGAAAGTTCATGGTACTGTACAGACCAAACGGGAGTACAGTACAGATCCATTTTTCTCGGTAAACGGGGGCATGAGGGGGCTCCCATGTGGCCCACCTCCACGACGAGTCTGGTGTGGTCTGGTTTGGCAAAGGTGCTGCAAATGGTCTCTCTGTCCTGGCACGAGGGAAGGCAGTCTTACTTGTGTGGTGCATGCCCTGGGAATGCCCCTGCTGAGGGGAAGGGTGAACTGCGTCGTGCGATGACAGTCGGAGGTGGACCGCCTGAAGCAAGAGCGCCGGAAGCAGCAAGAGGAGGAGGAGAGGAGGAAGAAGGAGATGGAGGATTACCAGAAGACGAGCCACGCGCAGACCCTCTGGCTCCGCAACCTGCCGCCAAAGGAGAAGAAGGTGGTGGTCTTTGTAAAGGTGAGAAGGTGATCGCGTTTGGGGTACACGGCAGGAGCGTGACATGCCATCTCCCGAGTCTCCTGTCCGCAGCGGCGGAATTCTTCCGAGCGCCTGGCAGAACGTGAGGCGTCCTGGATGAAGATTGGTGCTTGCGCGGTGCAATGCGCGCCATACCTCATTCACCCTATCCACAACGTCCCCGCGTTGAGTGCCTCAGCGTGGAGTGCTATGGCGGGTGCCAGGGGGTGGGGCCCTGGGAGTGAGGCTTGCGCAGCGGCTGGTGAGGCTGCTCATCCGGCGGCTGGTGATGAGGTGTGACAGGAGAAGGCAGTGTTCGCGGCGAAGGACACCTTCAACATGGAGATGGAGCTCACGCCGAACATCCTGCTGCCGATGATAGGGGAGATCTACAAGCAAAAGATTGCGGCGGACAACTCGGACGACGCCGACAGTAACGAGAGCAGGCAGACTCTGGAGGAGTTCGTGTACGACTTCTTCCTCTTCAAGGTGCCCTGCGCCCGCGCCCCAAAGTGCCCCTCGCCTCCGCATGCACCCCGCCCACGGCTACGGGTGGAGCACGGCCCTCCCCCCTATCGCCAGCCAGCACTGCGCTTGCCCTCTCACCCGTCTCCCGCGCTCCTTTTTATGCGCTGACGTGTGAAGGCCGCTCAGAAACCCCATTGGAGTGGCTGTCAGAGCAGGGAAGGTGACATAGCGCGGCCAGACCCATCTGGAGGGCCCCCTGTGAATGGCGCTGCCAGGCCCATCTGGAGGGCCTTTTGTGAATGGCGCTGCCAGGCCCATCTGGAGGCCCCCCTGTGAATGGCGCTGCCAGGACCTTCTGGAGGCCCTTTGTGACATAGTGCTGCCAGGCCACCCTGGAGGGTGCGATATGGCCCTCTCCGACCCCCCTGAGAGGTCCACGGCGACCTTCGTGATCCCCCGCCTGACCACTGCGTGAATGCGGCGCGCAGTTTGGGCTGCGGCAATTTGCGGAGGCGCACTTGAAGGACCTCATCCACAGCATCGGCAACTACCAGACAGAGAGCCCCCGTATCAGTCTCTTTGGTGCGCAGCACGCCCTCCTCCCGCCCCGCCCGCTCTATCTCCTCCCCCGGTATTGGCCTCGTCGGTGCATGCCATGCCAAACCCCCTCGGCCCTGCCTTCTCAATGGCCCCCTCAATGGCAGGCGCATTGCCCCTGCCCGGGCCCCCGTGGGGTAATGCTGGCGGTATGCCTCCCTCCACGGACAGCTTCATCATTTCCTTTTAACCTGTGTCACGTATCGAGCGACTCCAATGGTAGCACGGGCGCTGGGAATCGATGGGTCTCAACAGAGAGGGCACTTGCGCAGGTACTCACAGCGGTACCTCGTGCTCCCACCCCTGTAGAGGCTGCGAGGATTGCTTTCTGTGTGTATGCTTCGTGTTAGCCCTCCTGATGTGACCGGCTGGGGGCTTGCAGGGCGGCTGCTGGGACTCTACGAGGAGCTGCCGGCCGCTGCCACGGACTTCGCGATGTCCTTCCTCGCCAGCCTGCACCACTTCAGCGGGTGCGTCCAACACCCCCACCCGCATCTTATCCTCTGGCCTGGAGCAGACTATGCAAGCCGAATCTCAAGTTGGTTCCTTTTCCCCCAGTTCGTCCGATGGTGGCATCCAGTGTGAACACCTGTCTTTAATTTGAAGATGAGGGAATCGGACGGTGAGCGTTTTTTGGTCAGCGCCCTCCTCGGCGTGTTTAAAGCACACATCAGTGCAGCGCATGGCTGCACGCGTATGCCACGTCTGTTGTGACGGCGCGCGCCTCATGACGCGCCCAGGCACTGTGACAAGATCTTGCTGCCTCCGAGGAGCAACTAATGGCCTGCAGCACAGCGCACCTTGCCAGCCGTTGCGTGATGCTGGCACGGCCCGTGGCCAATTATGTTGCTGGCTGCACGGCCCGTGGCCAATCATGTTGCTGGCTGCACGGCCCGTGGCCAATCATGTTGCTGGCTGCACGGCCCGTGGCCAATCATGTTGCTGGCTGCACGGCCCGTGGCCAATCATGTTGCTAGCTGCACGCCTTGGCCAATCATGTTGCTAGCTGCACGGCTCCCTCGGCCAATCATGTTGCTGGCTGCACGGCCCGTGGCCAATCATGTTGCTGGCTGCACGGCCCTTGGCCAATCATGTTGCTGGCTGCACGGCCCTTGGCCTATGGAAGGGCATCTGGGCCCAGCACAGCTCTTGAGGGGGAGGGGAGGGAGTGGGGCCCCATGGCGCTCCAACACGTACTTCAACCTGCCCATCAATTATAGGGAACAGCTGTGCTGGCCATGTGGCAACGCGACTGGAGGTTCAATCCGTTGGTTTCAGTCGTTCAAGCCTGAATCTGGGACGTGCCTCTCCTGTGGTGCGGGCGCGTGGGGCTGCGGGGCAAGATGGTGA
The DNA here is from genome assembly GCA_001247695.2 of Cymbomonas tetramitiformis. Classification (NCBI taxonomy): domain Eukaryota; kingdom Viridiplantae; phylum Chlorophyta; class Pyramimonadophyceae; order Pyramimonadales; family Pyramimonadaceae; genus Cymbomonas; species Cymbomonas tetramitiformis. The sequence continues at coordinate 21,119 of LGRX02034358.1, read as the reverse complement.
TTGGCGGAGACGGCGGGGGCGGAGCAGGGCCCATCCGAGGACGAGGTGAAGACCGGGAAGAGTGACGTACCAATGGAGGCAGTGATGCGGGCGGCGGAGCATGTGTTCAAGTCCTTGGACGCGGCAACACAGGAGGGCATTCGCCTGCGGATGAAGAACTTCCTCCCCGCCGGAGCGAAGATCGTTGAGCTGGACATGGCCATGGATGCGGGCATCATGGCATACGAGGTGCCTCTCCGCTCTGCACTCTCCCCGCTCCATCGAGGGCCTGCACTTTCTTCAGGTTTCGGCCTTGCCCATGGCGCTCGCATTGGCTTGCCGGCCGCGCGGCGCATGGCTCCTGCCAAAGCCCGGGTTTTTAGGGTTTTAGGGTTTCGGGTCGGAGTCTCTGCTGAGCGCGGATGCGGCGGAGCGGTGCCGGGGGATATGGCGCCTCAGTTTGCACAGAAGACGGAAGAGGAGGAAATCTCTGTGCTCTTCGATGAGGCGGATGAGAACAAGGTGTGGGCCCCTTCGTACCCCTCCCAACGGAGTCCTCTCTCTCTCTCTTTATTCTGAGCGATATTGTTGCTGCTGCCTCTTCTCAACTTCCCGCAATGAGTTTGAGGTGTCAGAGCGGCAATAAGGTCTCTGGCATCCGATGGCCGTGCCAATCAACGGCACTGGAGGGGCTTGGCATCCAATTGCCGTGCCAATCAACGGCACCGGAGGGGCTTGGCATCCAATTGCCGTGCCAATCAACGGCACCGGAGGGGCTTAGCATCCACCGTCAGGCTAATCAACGGCACCGGAGCCAATCAACGCTTGGCATTCAATTGCCGCGCCAATCAACGGCACGAGGGGCTTGGCATCCAGTTGCCGCCAATCAACGGCACCGAGGGGCTTGGCATCCAATGGCTGTGCCAATCAACGGCACCGGAGGGGCTTGGCATCCAATTGCCGTGCCAATCAACGGCACCGGAGGGGCTTGGCATCCAATTGCCGTGCCAATCAACGGCACCGAGGGCTTGGCATCCAGTTGCCGCCAATTAACGGTACCGAGGGGCTTGGCATCCAATTGCCGTACAATCAACGGCACCGGAGGGGCTTGGCATCCAATTGCCGTGCAATCAACGGCACCGAGGGGCTTGGCATCCACCGTGCAATCAACGCACGAGGGCTTGAAGATCCACCGTGCCAATCAACGGCACCGGAGGGGCTTGGCATCCAATTGCCGTGCCAATCAACGGCACCGGAGGGGCTTGGCATCCAATTGCCGTGCCAATCAACGGCACCGGAGGGGCTTGGCATCCAATTGCCGTGCCAATCAACGGCACCGGAGGGGCTTGGCATCCAATTGCCGTGCCAATCAACGGCACCGGAGGGGCTTGGCATCCAATTGCCGTGCCAATCAACGGCACTGGAGGGGCTTGGCATCCGATGGCCGTGCCAATCAACGGCAACAGAGCGCCAAAGCGTGTTCGTGGGCGTCGTCAGGTGGAGCTTGCCCGGATAGTTTTGCCGGCCAGGGTTGGCGGGAGGCGTGGGGAGATCCGCGGGAGAGCGGGTTGGGGGGGTGGCTTGGCGGGACTGCTGCGCAGGATGGGAACTTGTTCCTGGAGGAGTTCCAGGCCATAGTGCAGAAGGTGCGTGTGGTGGGGTGGTGCAGCGGGTTCTCTCCCTGCTCCTCTTGTGATTGGTTAGTGCAGCGTGTTCTCTCCCTGCCCCTTGTCTGGGTCCTCATTCCCGTGGCTGCGTCATCAACCCCATGTCATCCATTTATGGCTGTGCCTTCACCGTCAGCCCCTGGGATAGAATCATGAAATAACGAAATACCACCGCGGCGCCTCGAGTTGCTCCTCGAGTGGTATAAAGACGGCTACCAGCTGGCCATGGCTTCAGGGTAGAAGAGGTGCTGCCTTGGCAAGGCGCCCAGACTGACGCGCATGCTCATGCCATCATGTCACCACGTCATCGTGCCATGGGAATCCGTCATCTACGATGTCCATGCATGCAGCATGGCCTTCATGTCATTTTTCTGACCGCGGGTAATCAAAGAAGTTGAGGGCAGGGCGGGGCTCGGGACGGTTTGCAGACGCGGCCTGATGTATCGATGAAGAAAGTGCGGACGATGTTCCGGGAGGCGCTGCGGATCTCCGGCCAGGGGAGCCGCATTCATCCTGAGGTCCGCAGCCCTCCCCCGCACCACTTCCTTTCACCAACTGCCTACCTGCCTCCCCTCCCGCCTCACCTTCCTCCCCCTCTTTACAGACACTTTGGTATGGATCTGATGCGGATCTTCCGGGGGTGGCAGGCGTTCGGCGCGGTGATGCGAGCCAACGGATTCACGAAGATGCCGCTTACGCAGCTGCACCAGAAGTTCACAGGGAATGACTATAACGGAATGGCGCTGCTGCAAGAGAGCTGGAACTCCATCAAGGAGGAGGTAATGCACAGCCGCCTCTCCGCCTCGTTCCCCTCTCTCCCTCTCCCAATTGTTTCATCTCCCGTTCACACCTTTGGGCGCCTGCTTGCCTCCCGGGACCCTCCCTTCGGCGCCTGCTTGCCTCCCGGGACCCTCCCTTCGGCGCCTGCTTGCCTCCCAAGGACCCTCCCTTCGGGCGCCTGCTTGCCTTCCGGGACCCTCCCTTCGGCGCCTGCTTGCCTCCCCGGGACCCTCCCTTCGGCCGCCTGCTTGCCTCCCGGGACCCTCCCTTCGGCCGCCTGCTTGCCTCCCGGGACCCTCCCTTCGGCGCCTGCTTGCCTCCCGGGACCCTCCCTTCGGCCGCCTGCTCGCCTCCTGGGACCCTCCCTTCGGGCGCCTGCTTGCCTCCGGGGACCCTCCCTTCGGGCACCTGCTTGCCTCCCGGGACCCTCCCTTCGGCGCCTGCTTGCCTCCCGGGAGCTGCCCATGCATCAGTCTGTGGCAGGGGATGCCAGAGAGGCAGGCTTGCAAAGAGTGTGGGCATCCTGAATGGCCGAGACGTTCTTGAGGTGTCAGTTAGAGATGGATGTTGGTGAGCATGTCAAGAGGGAGACGGAGGGGTCACGGGATTACATCTGGCAGGTGAGGGAGCTGCATGCAGACCTCGCGGACTCCGCAGCAATGAAGACGGAAATCGAGAACATGCAGGCTTCTGTAAGTGCCCAGTGCTGGCCGGGAGACAACTCTGTGTTCTTCTCCAACCGGCTGAGAATGCTGGGGCTGCGCACAGTCAATTATATGTGACGTGAGCGCTTAGGAATTCGATATTTACGGCTAGATCGAGTGCTGAGTAGATCCTGCAACCTGGTGCAGATTATGGAGTTGGAGGACTTCTTACGCAAGGGGAACTCACCCGATAATGCATGGATTCTGTATCGTCGGATCATCACCTTCTTTCATGGGCAGAAGAACATGCGTGAGACTGTCAGGCGGTAAGTTGGCAGGAGTCGAACTCAAATTTCTTTCGTTCCCGAGCTGCTTGTGTTATGCCTTGGACTATTGTGCAAAACAAACGATCCCCGTGTGCCAATTGCGTTCCTTCATATACAGAGATAGGACAATCGAGAAAGAATGAGATCAATGACCTGCACCAATCAATAACGCTCGTAAACTCATCGGAAGGGGAGTTGCGCTGTCTGCAGGGAAGGGCAAGCATCGAAAGGAGTATCAGCATACAGCACGAAAATTGACCACAGTAAGAGCAACGAGCGTTTCTCGGATGTTGTAGAGTAGAAAATCAGACTGGTTGGTCCAAATGCCAGGAAATGGCATTAGGCGTTAATATTTGCAATGAAGTGACACATCATCCCGTATAGGGTAGCTATGTTACCAAGATAATTGATATCCTACATTGTGGGAAACCGAAAGAGGTACAGCATAAGCTTCTCCAAGACAACTATTTATCATAAGCTATGTTCCCACAGCGATTCTGTAGGATTCGTAGCGTCATATATACGGCATTAACAGATGCAACATGAATTGTGCTAGCATATCTGAGAGAACGCCAGGAAATTTTGGGAGGTGATGCCAAGATATTACAATCACATCAAACGTATAGAATTTATGCCCCTTGTGTGAATGCTGCACACTGTTTTTTGTGGTGACAGGTGATAGCTGAGGTAGATGTTGACTGCATGCCAGGGTAGTTAGATGGCCTGTCTTCCCATCATGGACTCATTCCAACTGCCCATCATGGACTCATTTAATTCAAATGGGTTATTGCATGTTCATATGCATATTAGTGTATGCATAAACCTGAAATGTTGCTATAAGCACAGCAGGCACTTGTCAGAATGTCCGTAGGAAATATTGTTAGAAATATCAAGGCATGTGATTTCGGTATTTTGATGAAGACGTCCTATTCCAGTGCAACAAATTGAATATTGATTGCTGGTAGCATCAGTGAGGCAGAGGCGTAACTTTGGGAGAATCGAACGGTAAGGATAAGGGGAACGAAATCGGTGTATCCGTATATTTTGCGATATGGTTGGGGATTAGATTTTCGACTGCATGTGACACCAAACGCATGAAGGTGTCGAGCAGATAGACCTACCAGAAGTATATTGGCCATGTCATAGATATCGTGTCACGATACAGGAGCTGCTCATTCAGTAAAGTATAGAGTCTTCAACCAATTCAAGAAACGCTGTGCACACGCAAGTTCAGTGATGTGAACACAGACACTCACACACACACACATATATATAAATTAAAATGACGTATGGCTGCTGCATATTTGCTATTCTTATGATTATCGGATATTACTCGTTTTACAGCTCATCATTATTTGTAGCGACTCACTCGTGGCGGCGGTGACTTTAATCTTTGGGTTCAAAATGTGTTTTAACTCAAAGAATTTAATCATCCTAGGCTTCATCGATGCATTGGGATGATAATAATACCTTGACGATTAAATCTTCGGGACCTATAGGACAAGTGCTCGCGCATCGCGGGCGAGAGTGGTGAAAGAGACGCGCATGCAGAACAAGGTTCATCGGCAACTCGGGCATTGCTGCCATGAGCACCTTATCGACATAGATGTAAAATAGGAGCACCCACCAAAATGGGCACTGGGAGACAATCAGGGCGGTATCGACCACCACGGGGGTATATATCAATTCAGCTATGTATATATGTAAATATGAGTAACCTGAAATATCTTGCAATATTATATACGGGTTACCTCAAAAAACTTCTTGATACCAAGGACGCGAGTGTGGAGTACTCACTCACAATAATCATATATATAACAAATTATGATATATATATACATATATATGTTTATATATGCTGTACCACTTATCATTGCACAACAGCTATCACTGTTTGCGCACTCATGACTGTTCCCGATAAGGATGCAACCACTGGAGTACATCGGGCCTCTAGGGAACGCTTTAGGTAGGCACTGCTTATGTGTGACGGGCGTCTCAATGATAGCGAACGTCGAGACCGTACGCACGGACTTCGACGTCGAAAAGACCATTCATCCGGAACTTGTGGCAAAGAATTCGCAAATCCATATCGGATATGTAAGTACCCTCCCAATTCGAAAACGGGATGTTTCGTAGTGGGCAGCAAAAAATTCAATATTCGTGTTTACGAAGCACCCATTGCAATCTGCAAGGACGACCAAACATCCTCGCAAATCAAATGTCACGAGCACAAGTACCCATATCGGCGCGCCGCGTTACAACGGATACGACAATTCCAACAGGACTCTTCACTCCCGCTCACTCTGGCATAGTTGATACTGCTAGCAAAGACAACTTGCGGAATCTAACGAATAAAGGAAACCTGCACCGCTGAATAGTTGGAATTGTTGGAATCTTGGAACCAGAGGAGCGCCGAGGAAGCAGAAGACGATGAAAAGTAACGTTCACAAAAAAAGGGTCTTCCCTCGCGATGTTCCAGCTTAGAATGTAGTGCCGTAAGCGAAAGTGCCCTCGCAAACCCACCTTCCGCACCACTAATGATTATCCTCGAAGGGCCAAGTACCGATAATTTTCTGCCTCTCCGTCTTGATCCCCAAGATTACTCTTGTCACGATTGAACTAGTTTCAGCGTCAGTATCTGGAAGTATTCTGCTATTCAAAAGCGAAGATACTGGCGAGAGAAAATAGAATGACGAAAGTTCCGTGTATCGCGCACTCCCTGGGATTGAAGTCGATGCTCAAAACTCCGACGTGGAAGAACCCGAATAGCAAACAAACTAATCGAGCACTTGCATCATAACAAGCAAATAGCATGTAAGTCCCGAAACAGGTGACGCATAGTAAGTTCAAAAAGTACAGTCGGGTAAACTTGATGTGAAAGGGTGCACCCTTGCTGAAGAGAGGCTGTGTCGTGACTCCTCTTTCATTGCAAAAGGCATCAACCTCCACTCGATTGATGTTGAACAACATGTTTATGACAACATAAACGAAGGTTTGAAAGCATGCAAGCGTTGTAAGACAAGTATATCCAAAGGTTTCCCCGTAAATGTACGCCTTTTCGACTTCCATGGCGAATGGATGATACGCGCTTCACTGTTTAAGCGTGTAAATGTGAGTCGTTTCGGTCGTTCTAATATAAAGTGAAGAGTATAGAGTTAGAGAAGTGGCACAAAGTATGTGCTGCTATGTCCTTGTACCTCTGACCTTTATCGTCTTGGCACCAAGTAAATTACCTACCTCTGACCTTTATAATCTTCACCCAAACCAAATTACCTTACTTACCTTACCTTAGTCAATCAGCAGCAGCAGCAGCAGCAGCAGCAGCAGCAGCAGCAGCAGCAGCAGCAAAGCTCGAATCCCAACGGGCGATACAGTCGAATGTTTCATCTCACGATCGCCAGGCGCTAACGATGACAGTGCCACTGCAGTCGCGTACATTTATCGCGACGCCGCCCACGCGTTATGGCATGGCATGCTTGGAAGCAAAAGGCAAAGCACTGTCGCGCACATGATCCTGCGGTCATATGATGTAATGGCGAAAATGATTTAAACATCGCATGGCCGACGCGATGTTCGGAAATCAGATAGATTCGCTTTTACATTGCATAGCAGACGCGAGGATCGAGAAATGTCAAATCATTAATGGAATGGCAGACTCGATGTTCATGTTCGGATCTCTCGAGTGCGCCACGTCGGCAAGATAAATAATCCCATCCACCGTCAGATGCGCCTAGTGGAGATCTTAATTTAAGATCGACCGGGCCTAGTACTTACTTAGTCAATCAGCAGCAGCAGCAGCAGCAGCAGCAGCAGCAAGCGCGAATCCCAACGGGCGACGCAGTCGAATTTTCGATCTCACGATCGCCAGGCGCCAACGATGACAGTGCCACTGCAGTCGCGTACATTTATCGCGACGCCACCCACGCGTTATGGCATGGCATGCTGGGAAGCAAAAAGCAAAGCACTGTCGCGCACATGATCCTACGGTCAGATAGTGTAATGGCGAAAATGATTTAAACATCGCATGGCCGACGCGATGTTCGGAAATCAGATAGATTCGCTTTTACATTGCATAGCAGACGCGAGGTTCGAGAAATATCAAATCATCAATGGAATGGCAGACTCGATGTTCATGTTCGGATCTCTCGAGTGCGCCACGTCGGCAAGATAAATAATCCCATCCACCGTCAGATGCGCCTAGTGGAGATCTTAATTTAAGATCGACCGGGCCTAGTATCAGTTATGCATATGCAACTGTAATTCAGTTCACCCTCCTTTTCTCCCGGTGCATTCTGCCCCCCCCCCCGATGGTTCGGCGCGCACCCATTGACACCGGTATGCTGAGATTCAGTAGTTCAGTACCACGTATGACGTATGACAGTGACAGTGACAGTACAGTGACTTCCTACCTGTACTCAGTAGTTCGACTTCGGTAGCTTATTAGACCATAGCTTACGACAGACGAGAGTGCTGAAATTCGGTACATATACCAGATACCAGGTATCCCAAATCCCATAATTCCTTTCATGGGATATTGGGATTGCATCACACAGAGGTTTTGAAGGGAGCGCTTATATAAAATCTTGCGAGAATCTTCGACATTTTGGGCGCCCATTGAATATGTTTCTCCCGAACTGATCAAGTTTCACAAAAAAATGAACGAGACTTGTGTGGAAGTTGGGATATGGGTGAAGAACTGGGCCGTTCAGGCATCAACGCAGTTAGTTTCACTCTTTGCGAAGAATATGGTTGTGATGCGGCGAAGGCGGGTGTCAACCCTGATGCGACTTTTGGTGACAACCGTGGCAATCATATTATTGTATGTACTAAAGGAAACGGTGCGATACCACGTCTCTAATACGCGTGCGCAGATATTTGGTCCTTACGGTACAAGTTTCTCCACAGGCATACGATTTGGACACGGATTGGATGAAGGACAGTGCAGCCAGCGGTATTACTTTCCCGATGTTGTTCCTTTCCCCCTACGATGTATATTTTGACCAGTTTACCTGGGTGGCCGAACGAAAACTCTGCTATCACCTGCAAAAGATAAACACAGTTGCTCACACTCGGGTTGAAAGAGAGTCAACACGACCAAAACCGCTCCAATATCCTTGAAATACAACGAATAAACTTACATACGCTTTTGGCCTGTTCCACCAAGCTATTGCATGACGGACCCGCAATTCCTCACCTGGCAGGTGGGGAGTTGGAGATCAGCCTGACCAAGTGCCGAAGCTTTGCGCAGAATACGGAAAACGAAAAGACAACACTGTCGACGGACTGCACCACGCTTGTTTTCACTCCCGGTAACGACATGTTTGGAAGGACTTGACAAATTGATCTGTCTCTTCGGACGTTGTCGTACTGTGACAGCACTTTTTTCAATTGCACCGGACTTGTTTTCAAGAACCTCACTGTGCCAGATGATGGAAACACACGATGGCACGGCAGCTCCTGTGGCAGCATGCTATGCCACACGGAGATGGAACTGCTGCCGTCGGTTTTAAGTAGATTTACTATTTGAGTTGTGTCCAATTATGCTTTCAGATGATGAATACCACACATCACTTATGCGCTGGCTCGCCGACCGCAATGGCTTGCAATTCGGAAAGGATGTGGTCGGCATGGTACGCCCTAAGGCTCTGGCCCGGGCCAATTGTGGTGGAGCACGATTATAGACCCCCACGATGTACCGGCATCTGCGCGTTGCTGCAGCGGTGTTCTCTTAGGATATTGGTGCTCTGCTATCGAGCTCTTTGAGAACATAAATGCGCCGCTGCAGGCTAGCTCGGAAGCCGTTGCTCAACAACTGTTCCGAAAGCCGGGGAGCATCGATGCCGCAGCCATTTTCACTCGCGATCCAGGAGATAAAGTCTCTGAATACGAGGTGTGGGCTCGTCTTGTGGTGTTCCCACGGTTTCGGACTCAAGAGTAGCAGTGCTTCTCGTGCTTCGCCGAGCGATAACAAACTACCTGACATCCCTCTCTTGACGCTGTTCTCGGTGTTCTCCCACGTTAATGCTTGCTTACTTTCTGTCACAGCTATGGTTTAACCACTCGATCATCTCCAGCACTTCTTATTACGGCGGATATCATGACAGATTCCAGCTTGGTTATACGCCTGTTGATGAGTTGTACGGCTCTGACAGCCCTGGTTGGAAGATAAGAGTGGCCACGCGCATACCAGCTCTGCAGAAAGTGAGAGACCCGAAGGCGCCCCTCTCCTTTCACCTGCTGCGTGTGCCTGCCAAAGCACGTCACACTTCGCATTCATCACGAGCATGCTGCTATCATTCCCCAGCATACAAAACTCACCAATACGAACTCGGCGCATGACTGGTTCAGTCAGCCCTGCCCCGAAAGCGCTCCCGACACGCGAAGCTGACCTTGCATGTGTGTATGTGAATCAATTTGAACTTCCTTGGGTGACGAATATCAAACCAGAGGTATCGGCATCAGAGAAAGCTGCCGTCGTACCCTACTCAGAGGATCAAACCATTTCACACACTGTTAGTGGCTGGCTGACGTTCACCAACCACCACCGTTGGAATTTCTAGCCACAAGCACCCTAAGTCCCATGGGTCTCCAGCCCATCCAGACTCACTTATATATCCGAGAGTCTGGGTGTTACCCTTGTCAGACCCGCAGGAGATGCCTGAGAGAAGGGCACCCCTAGTCCCGCCAATCCTTCCCCTCCCCTTCCCTTTGTATTCCCAGTGAACACATCCTTGCACGCCAAAGCTTCATATCCTCCCCCCTTCCGCGCCCCCCTCCCACCACCCCCCCTCCGTGCAGGGATACATACTGCCTTGGCATCCCCATGCGCTTGATGCACAGACCTGCTGCCAACACCGAGCTCCAGATGTCATCAGCGTTGTGGTGGCCTGCGTTTTGCTGGAAAAGAATGCCTGGCATGTTGTGACAGATTTGGTGGTAGATTCTGAGTACTCAGATGGCTTATCACAAGGATGGCGGCGCCTGTTTTCGTGAGCAGCAGGGTCTTGTACCGTAACCAGAAGCTCACACCGGTACCAACAGGCATTCACGTCTGAGAATATCTCACGTTGAGCGCATCGAACCGGCTTTTCACACTGAGTTTTTCACTTCTTATTTAGGCTTGGTTGCGAAATCCACATATTTGGCATTTTGCCTGACAGTTTTCAGACCAGCCGGAAATGTTTCGTTGCACTAACCAGTTTGCCATGTTGCACGCCTGGTATGGCGTACGCCCGTGGCCAGCCACAGCGTTTCTTGCTGTGCATCGACACACGCGCTGGGAGCACATGGTGTGCTGCCGCCAGCACTTGACCGCGCCGCCTCCCCTCATCCGCGACTGCAACTCGCCTTGCTCGCTACGCTGCTCTCACCTTGCAACCTCCACTTGGTCACTTGGTCACTTGGTCACCACGCTACACCCACTCACTACACTCACTCAGTGGCACTCACTCACTTGTGGCACTTGCTCCAATCCAGGCAATTGGAGATGCCCTCGTGGCAGCCCGCCTGGCACGGGCGCAAGGCACCGCACTCAACTCAGACTCCTCCCAGAGCAGCTCTCAGCTCGGCCTGTCTCTGCGAGCGTACGACGAGGAGTCCACATTTCTGTCTCCTCCACCGCCGGTGACACCACTCTTAGCCAAAGCTCCTTTAGCCTGCTTTCAGTTGCCCTGTCAGTCCCTCCCCTCCTGCTCTGCTTGTGGTCACCCCCTCCCCCCGCCTTGCAGTCCGTGCTCGATCTTGTGTCTCCTTCTGTACCTCAGTGATCATTGCCCCTCCCCCTTCCCCCCACCCTCCTTTCTTACGAACTGTCAGGATGTTCCTCATAAAATGCCAGCGGTGTGCCTTTTGGCAAATCAATTGTTTGTGCAAAAGAAACATGGCCAATCGGCTGTTCCAATTCGCCAGCACTCGCGTTTAGATGGTCATTCTCCGCAAGACGCCATCCAATTGTAGACAGGCTGGCATCCTCCTGGCAGATGTGACGCAAGGCAATATTCAATCAGGCAGCCAGTCCTCGAATGCCAAGAATGCGGACCGCTCCGGCACTTGCGCTCACCGATCGCCGTGCATGGCACAACTCAGTCAGCAAGCCCTGTCAAGCCGCGTTCCATAGACCCGCCGTCGGAAGAGCAAACCCAGCACTACGCGCTCGTTTCCATTGACGTTGGCGTGACGACAGCTTGCGGCTGATCCGACACTCTCGATATAGCAGCGGAGAAAACAAGGCGCTTCTCACACCGCCTGAAGACCCTGTTCAACATGAAGCTCTCTATGAGACTGGCCAAATCGCACGGCGGAACTCAACTGCGTAATTTTGATAACAAGATAGACGAATATATAGCGTGCCAGGTCAAGGGACTCCGGAGAGCAGACACTTAGGTTTAGGTTCAGGGTTTGTGATGACGGATGTGAAATGTCTGTGTGGCATATGACACAGCTGTGACACATGCTATGCTGACGGGTCTGTGACGGAGGGGCGGATCGTATAAGGGGGGCTCGGAGGCATCGCATGCTGCCCACGAGTCACCTAATCCAACAGCCCTCACAATGGAGTGCGTTTCGTGCGGCTAGGCTTGAGAGGCTCATATGATGAACGGTCCAGATGATCGTGCGAGCAGGCTTGAGAGGCTCATATGATGAACGGTCCGACGATCGTGCGGCCAGGCTTGAGAGGCTCATGATGATGAACGGTCCAGACGATCGTGGGCTAGGCTTGAGGAGGCTCATATGATGAGCGGTCCGATGATCGTGCGGCTAGGCTTGAGAGGCTCATATGATGAGCAGTCCAGATGATCGTGCGGAGAGGCTCATGATCCAGATGATAGCGGCTAGGCTTAAGAGGCTCATTTGATGTACGTTCCAGATGATTGTGTGGCCAGACTTTAGAAGCTCGTATGATGAGCGGTCCAGATGATCGTGCTGAGTCATAGTCCAAAGATCGCGGCTCATGCCGACCTCCTCTGCCCCTCCCCTTTCTGCCCGGCAGCCTGCGATCTGTCCCCCTCTTCCCCCGGTGTGCAAGCACCCATCCCTCAACCCTCCCATCGGCATGTCGCCCAGGGGGGGTGGGGGGTCGGAGATCAGAACACTGTGGCCAATGACGAGGCGGAGGACGTAGAGCCCCCGAAGGTGGTGGCGCAGTTCGGGGCGTGCCTGGTGATGCTGGGGGTGGTTGGCGCGGGCGTCATGACCATGCACGCCGTGACGGAGGAGAAGCGCTGTATGGTCCTCGGCATGCTGCGCCGCCTGGGCCTGAGCGAGGCCTCCTATTGGGCCTCCTGGATGCTCTGCCTCATGCTCGTAGGCTTGGTCCAAGGGCTGATCGCCACGGCGGTGGGCAACGCCACAGGCCTGTGGGTGTTCACCAAGTGGTGCGCCCTCCGCCCTCTATAGGCCCAAAGACCTTCCCCCCTCTTGACCCCTCCTACTGTAGCCTCAGCCAAGCTCTGCTTTCTAGCTCGTAAATGTGACGACATTCTCTCGCGCTAGAATCTAGTCCTGCCGGGGCTGTGGGTTTCGATTTGCGACAGCAGATGGTGTTCCTCGAGTAAAATTCATGAACTTGAACGGAGTAAATTATCCCCCCGCACTTCATCTATGGGCTTGAGTTGTTAAGTACGGCCGGGCGCTTCGAACTACAGGTAGTTCAAGTAGTCGCTACTGGTAAATTCCAGTGACGCGTCGGATTTCGACAGCACTGTAGGAGATGCAGGGTACGGGCGCGGGGGAGGGGGAGGGGGAGGGGCCGGGGGGTTGCGCAGCTCCTTCGGTGTGCACCTGGTGCTGCTGATGCTGTACGATTGGGCGGTGACCGCGCAGGCGCTGTGCATCGGCTCGTTCCTTCAGAACGCCCGCTGGGTCAACTTTGCGGGATTCCTGCTCCTCGCCCTCACTTTCATCATGGAGCTGATCTTCTCCTCCACCGACATAGCCTACGGGGCCTTCGCTGCGCCCTACCAGCTGGTGGGGGGCTGACCTGGCGCATCGCCCCCCTCCCCTTCGCTGCGCCCTACCAGCTGTTGGAGGGCTGACCTGGCGCATCGCCCCCCTCCCCTTCGCTGCGCCCTACCAGCTGGTGGAGGGCTGACCTGGCGCATCGCGCCCCTCCCCCACTGCTTGTTTGGGTTTGGTGGAGGGCTGACCTGGCGCATCGCCCTCCTCCCCTTCGCTGCGCCCTACCAGCTGGTGGAGGGCTGACCTGGCACAGCGCCCCCCTCCCCTTCGCTGCGCGCCCTACCAGCTGGCGGAGGGCTGACCTGGCGCATCGCCCCCCTCGCCCACTGCTTGTTTGGGTTCGGAGGAGGGCTGTGATTCGACGCCGCGAGTAGGAGCGGCAACCGCAGAGTGGTGGAGTCGCAGGCGGCTGGTTTGCGCGGTGTGAGCGTTGCGGAGGTCATTCAGCGAGGTTGAGGGGAGCGCACGTGTTGCTGGGAGCGCTCCGGTGGCCCCACGGAGGGTTCTCAAGGGCAGAGCGGGCCCCCCCTTTGCCTGGCAGGTGTACCACAGCAGCACGGTGCCGTTCGGGCGCTTTCTAGTGCAGCTGCTGCCCTCCTTTCACTACAGCCGGGGGTTCCACCTTATCATGGAGCACACCAGCTACGACGAGCGCAAGTGGGGGGGGGAGGCGCGCACGAGGGACTTCGTTTGGGACGACGTGCACACCCGCAACAACGCCACCGCCACCGCCATAGCTCACGGATACTCCTGGAGCGACTGCGAGAACGACGCGGAGTGCCACACTTTCCAGGTGTACCACTCGGACGGCTCGGTGCTGGATGAGGATGACCTGGCGGAGGTGGAGCGCGCCCGAGTCAACAACCTGACCTACCGGGCCTTCAGCCGTCGCTACTCCGGGACCAGCAGCTACCTCCACATCATCGACGACACGCCCTCGCTTGGGTATGCCTTGGAGATGCTGGTGATGAACGTCTTCCTCTATGTGGCGCTCGCGTGGTACCTCGGCCAGGTGCCTCCCTGTTCCCTCGCCCCGCCCACTCCTCTCCCCCGCGGCGACACTGGATTGTGCCTGTGCTGTGCTGGGGACTTGGGCTGGCAGGGCGGCGGTGGGAGATGCAGCGGGGGAAATCACGGGCGCGCCATTGCATCATTGCCTGTGTTGCGCTCGCAGCTCTAGGCGGGGCCTCTTGTGACCTGGGCTCTTCATCCAATGGGAGCATGCATTCCGACTTCACGCCCGATTGGATGCCGGTATATCGTATCTGAGGCATCAGATCCGCGTCCAATGTGGAAGATCGGAGCTCGATTGAGCATGGAATCGGACAAGCCACTCTCAGGATGGTATGAGAAGTCGGAGCGCATGAAGCGTCCCACCGAGGCGCCTGCCTCGTGGCGCCTCATTTCGCGTCCAGGGACACGTTGGCGGAACTCCTGCTGTGGCAGCCCCTTCTCCGTGCCTGTGGCTTCAGGCTCGGGCGATGCCCGTCTTTCGCTCGATAGCTGGAAGCTCAAGAGTGCCAGTTCGAAAGAAAGCGGCGCCCTCGTTGCAGTTAGGGCCGGTGACCGGCTGCGCTCATTGGCACGATACTGGTCGTGGAGCCGGCCGCCTGCCCTTAGGAGCGACGCGTGTCGGGCTCACCTTTGCCGCAGGTGATGTCAACCAATCAGGGCGCTCGATTGCCTCCGTGGTTCCTTCTCACCAGGGAGTACTGGGGCTTCACCTCACCGAAGCAGTACATGGAGGGCGACACCCTCGGCCAGCAGCAGCGGCTCTCCGCCTCCGAGCAGAGCATCCGCATGCATAAGCTGTCCATGGCCTTTGAGCAGGTGCGCCTCACCGCCCTTGCAACCCCAAAGTGCCCCGCTCCCTCCCCGCTGCTGCGATACACGCTGTGCGCCATTGAAACCGCATGACCCCTTTCAGCTGCTCAGTGATGGGGGGGCGAGGGGAGTGCCAGTCGACAGCGTTGAAGGAGCTCTCTCTGGTAATCCCGCGGGGCGAGGTGCTGTGCCTGTTGGGGCAGAACGGGGCCGGAAAGAGCACCGCCATTAACGTACTGACAGGTGCGTCAGAGCGCTCAGCCTCTGTGGCCGCTGCAGGGCGGGGCAGGCTCAGGGCCTCATTTCGGCCGGCGCGTTCCGAGTTGCCAGGTGGCGAGATGCCAGATGGTGTCGCTATTGTGCTGGTCTGGCACGGCTTCTGTGGGAGGGTAGGGGATGGCGGGCGATGGGGTGGGGGCGGGCTGGGGAGGCGGCGCAGGACTTCTGACTGCAACCAACGGCGTGGCGTTTGTGAACGGCATGGATATATCGACGGAGGTCACGGCGGTGCGGAAGCTGCTTGGCATCTGCCCGCAGGACGACATCCTTTTTGAGGAGCTCACCGGTGCGGCCACCTGGAGCCGCACGGTGCTGTGCGGCCGGCTGCCAATTCATCACGCCGCCGGGGGCCCGGCAGCTGCGATGCCGCGTTGTCCGTTCGACGTGCGCACACAGCTGTCACACGCATGCGGCATGGCTGGGCGGGGCACGCCCACTGTCATTCTTTCCGTGCGAGCTGGTGTTGCGCTGCAGCCCCGCCCTGCACATGCTTGCTCTGCTCCCTCTCGTGCGGCGGCTGGACTGCCTCTGGTTAGTGCACCTCTCGCCACGTGTGGTGTGTGTGCTTATCCTTGGACCGACTCCTTTGGCAACCCGTAGCCACAGAAGACCGGCTGCACTATGAGCCCACGCCGGGGATCAAAAGATTATTTTAAACACACACTTTGGGACACTTTGGGATTCTCCGGAGCTCACGAGTGAAGAATGGGACCCCCTAAGCCTCGCTGAGCCACCCGAGCCCCTCGGCACCCGCACCGTCGGCGCACTGCTACCTTTTGCCTGAACCCGGTTCATCCCTGCCCCCCGAGCTGCGCGAGCCATATCTCCACCACCAAGCCTATGCGCGGGACCGCCCCTCTGCTCCCTGAGCCTCATTGGGCCACCTGAGCCCTTCTGCGACTGCGCTGCCGGGGCACTGCTCTGAAGCCGGCCCACCTCCATAACTTGAGCCACCTCTTTACCACCAAGCCGACATCCGGGACCACCCCGCTGCCCCCAACACGCCCTAGAGCCTGGCCTCAAGAGAGCTTGCCCACCCACGCCACGGCCAGAATCCCCAAGAGCTCTCCCAAGGGGCTGAAAATGATAAACTGGGCCTCCGCCACCGACTTGCGCCTGAAACCCCCTACCCCAGCACCAACTCCACGTGACTCAAGCCCTTGCACTGAATGCCTAGCGAGGTATCCGAGGTAGCCGCAAACTTGGTGTGTGTGTGTGAGCTTATCCTTGGACCGATGCATTTGGCTATCCCTTACTGCCAAAGATCCGCTGCACTATGTACCCATACTAGGGATCAAAGGATTCAGCACACACTTCGGGACACTCATCCAGAATTTCCGGAGCTCTGTCGTGAAGAATGGAACCCCCTAAGCCTCGCACAGCCATTAAAGCGCCTCTGCAACCGCCCTGCTCGCGCACTGTTACTTTGTTATTGGCGCCCGTTCACATCCGCCCTCTGAGTCCATGCTCCCACCATGAATCCCGCGCTCCGCACCACCACCCTGCTCCCTGCCAACCCCAAAGTCTGGTCTCAAGGCAGTGCCCCCACCCATCAAATGTCCCGTGTTCCCAAGCGCGGTCCCAAGGGGCTGAGAGTGAAAGACTGCATTGCTTCCGCCTGACCTTGCGCCCTCACTGCCAAACTGCATCTGCAACCCCCTCTCACCACCCCCACCTCAAAGCCCTTGCGATGGTGTGTGTGTGTGTGTGAATCACTTACTGGGGGGCATGCCAGCAGGGTCCGCTTACTCCGTAACCCAGAGACCAACAGTTGTTTGGCGACGATCGGTCACATCGTATCATCTTCCCATGCTGCTTTGCATTTGGGTTGGGAATATGTATGCGTTTGTGGTAGCTTGTCACGGCCCCGCCCTGCTCTTGATTTGCTTTTCACATCCACTGGGATGATGATGGGCTGGCTTTTGTTGGCCGATCTCATGCCGTTCAGTGTGTGCGGTATGGAGGGTCTGCTTACTCCGTAACCCGGAGACCAACAGTTGTTTGGCGACGATCGGTCACATCGTATCATCTTTCCATGCTGCTTTGCATTTGGGTTGGGAATATGTATGTGTTTGTGGTATCTTGGCACGGCCCCGCCCTGCTCTTGATTTGCTTCTCACATCCACTGGGATGATGGTGGGCTGGCTTTTGCTTGCCGATCTCATGCCGTTCAGTGTGTGTGTGAATCAATTTGGACTTCCTTTGGTGATGAATCTCAAACAAGAGGTATCGGCATCAGAGAAAGCCGCCGTCGTACCCTGCTCAAAGGATCAAACCATTTCACACACTGTAAGTGGCGTGTTTGAATGGATGTGGACTCCCTTGGTGGCGAATCTCAAACAAGAGGTGTCGGCATCAGAGAAAGCCACCGCCGTGCCCTGCTCAGAGGATCAAACCATTTCACACACTGTTAGTGGCGTGTTTGAATGGATGTGACTCCCTTGGTGACGAATCTCAAACAAGAGTATCGGCATCAGAGAAAGCCACCGCCGTACCCTGCTCAGAGGATCAAACCATTTCACACACTGTTAGTGGCGTGTTTGATTGGATGTGGACTCCCTTTGGTGACGAATCTCAAACAAGAGGTATCGGCATCAGAAAAAGCTGCCGCCGTACCCTGCTCAGAGGATCAAACCATTTCACACACTGTTAGTGGCGTGTTTGAATGGATGTGGACTCCCTTTGGTGACGAGTCTCAAACAAGAGGTACCGGCATCAGAGAAAGCTACCGCCGTACCCTGCTCAGAGGATCAAACCATTTCACACACTGTCAGTGGCGTGTTTGAATGGATGTGGACTCCCTTTGGTGACGAATCTCAAACCAGAGGTATCGGCATCAGAGAAAGCTGCCGCCGTACCCTGCTCAGAGGATCAAACCATTTCACACACTGTTAGTGGCGTGTGTGAATCAATTTGGACTCCCTTGGTGATGAATCTCAAACAAGAGGTATCGGCATCAGAGAAAGCCGCCGTCGTACCCTGCTCAGAGGATCAAACCATTTCACACACTGTCAGTGGCGTGTTTGAATGGATGTGACTCCCTTGGTGACGAATCTCAAGCAAGAGGTATGGCCTTAGAAGCTGCCGCCGTACCCTGCTCAGAGGATCAAACCATTTCACACACTGTTAGTGGCTGGCCGACGTTCACCAACCACCACCGCTGGAAATACTAGCCACGGGCACCCTAAGTCCCATGGGGCTCCAGCTCACCCAGACTCACTTATATATATATATATATATAGTGTAGATATGTGCGCCGGTTTGAGTACAGGTGCGCCAGGCGCGATTATACTAGTACAGGTGCGCCTGGCGCGGTTATACTGACCCCCCTTGGGAAGAATCGCGCCTATCAGTATAACCGCGCCGATTCTAGACCTGATTTCAGTACAGGTGCGCCAACGCACCCATACGAGCACTCCTCCCCCCTATGCATACTGATCCCACTTGGGAAGAATCGCCTATCAGTATAACTGCGCCGATTCTAGACCCTGATTCAGTGCAGGTGCGCCAAGCACCCATACTAGCACTCCTCCCCCTATGCATGCCCCAGTCCCACTTGGGAAGAATCGCGCCTATCAGTATAACCGCGCCGATTCTAGACCTGATTTCAGTGCAGGTGCGCCAACGCACCCATACGAGCACTCCTCCCTCCCCCCAGACATACGTTTTGGGTCAGGGGGGGAACTGACCCCCTTGCACATATTTTTTGGGGCAAGGGGAGTGCCACACTGGTAGACTCGGTAACCTACAGTCAGTGTGACTGTAGCTGTTAAACAAGGAAGGGCGGCAGGAGGGTCTCGACGACAGTCAAACTGTGTCACGAGTCTGTTAAACAAGGAAGGGCGGCAGGAGGGTCTCGACGACAGTCAAGCTGTGTCACGAGTCTGTTAAACAAGGAAGGGCGGCAGGAGGGTCTCGACGACAGTCAAGCTGTGTCACGAGTCTGTGTCCAGGTATCCTGCGGTATGGTAACTCTCCTTTGCTCTCTCCTTTGCATTCACCCCTCCCCCCCCACCAGTCTCTTCCCCGGCTCTCCCCCCTTCTTGAATGATGCTCCCGATTGAAATTCCCTATGCGGCCCGTGCGAGTGAGGCACAAAAAGCCCCCCGGGTCGGGTAGATTCCATTTCTCTACAGCTGAAAAGTTCCTGAATGATTCTGACATTCACTGGGATGATGGTGGGCTGGCTTTTGTCGACTGACCTCATGCCGCTCAGTGTGTGCGGTTGCGTGTTTGTGCAGCGGCTGAGCTCTTTGCTCTCTGCTCCTTCTTAGTGATGCTTGGGCTGACTTCCGTGGGGCTTAGCTGGGGAGGTTCGAGGGGGGCGTGAGGGCAGGGGAGGAGCACTTGTGGTTCCTCACGGCCTTCAAGGTACGCGGGCCTCAGTCTCGATTTCTTTCAGCTGCGCAGCAGGCCCCACGCAACCGGCGGCGCGGGCCGGGTTCTGCCTTCGAGATTTGAGAGAGGCGCCGGCGCCGAAGACCCGCTCCGCAGCCCACTGCGACTGCCGGCGCTACATGACAGCTGTCGGTTTCACTGGCTAGCACGAAGAAATACTGCAGCACAGCTCGTGGCGCCCCCATCACAGGGCCCACCACCTGGCAGATGATCTGCCGCTGCTGGGAACCTTTCGGGGACTGTCGGAGCTCGTGCTAGTGGTTGGGGCGAGGGGGGAGGTGGGGGAGGTGGGTGGCAGCGTTGCTGCCACTCCGCGTTGAGTTGCTTGGGGACTTGCTGGTGGATGGGCGCGAGGCGGGAGGTTGCAGGGGCTGGTGCGCCGAGAGGCGCAGGAGTGGGCGGAGGTGCTGGAGGAGGTGGGGCTGGGGAAGGACCGCTCCCGCCTTGCCCGGAACTACTCCGGGGGCATGAAACGGCGACTGTCGTTTGCCATGGCCATGACCGGATCGCCGAGCATCATCTTCTTGGACGAGCCCACCACCGGCCTCGACCCCCTCAACCGCCGCAGGGTCCTGACTCCCTCACCCCCTCTCCCCCTCCCACCTCCCGACGCCCCCTCCCTCTCGCAATTACCTGCTTTCTAGCCTTAGTATAGCTCGCTCTAGGAACTACGATCTGGCACAGCTAGGGGGCTCCCGGTTTCGACTTCGCTGACGGAGGAGGTGGTACTCCTTGGAGTAAATTCTCTGGATGCATTTGATTTCCCCCTTTCCCGTTCTCCCCCCACCATTGTCAATGATGCTCGCCCTCGGCCCTCCTCACCCTCCTCGGCCCCTTCTTGGCTCTCGCCCACTCCCCTCTCATTTACTTTCATTTTTCATTTTTTGACTTTTATCCTCTTTCCAAACAAGGGGGAGTGGGCTTTCTGTTCTCTGACTTGGCCCCCGATTTTTTCTCCCTCCAGACATTTTCATGGATTTTTTGCAGAACTTTTAAAAATACGTTTCCATGCCTGTCTCGATGTATGACTACATAAGAGGCGTGCAGCTGAGGTACATCCGTATCAAGCACACTTGTATCTCTGAAGTATCTTATGTATTTGCCAGGGTTTCCCAGTACTTCGGAACACCTCTCGTGTAGTCGAGTACCTACGGTGATCTGCGGAACACCTCTCGTGTAGTTGAGTACCTACGGTGATCTTCGGAACACCTCTCGTGTAGTTGAGTACCTACGGTGATGTGCGGAACACCTCTTGTGTAGTTGAG
>LGRX02034357.1:0-36847 GCA_001247695.2 Cymbomonas tetramitiformis | reverse complement strand
CATATGTCATCGAATGACATACAGTCGTCGAGTATTGTCAGTACGGTCGACTATGACATGTACAATCATAATGTCTGTCATCCACCTAAGGTGAGTGACATATGTCATCGAGAGGCCAAGTATATGGCATCGAGATGGCGAAGCAAGCCAAGTTCTTGAAGTACCGAAGGGTCCTGATAAGACGCGTCTTCGCTTCTAGCATGCAATGAACAGCATGCGAGCATCAAAGGCTATATCGACCAGCCGATGCGGGAAGTTCACCCAGTGCTCTCGGGTTCACAACCCGATGGTGGTAACGCATGAGATGCATGAGGGCACTGGAAGTATATGAGGAGCATTGGGCTCAAGCAAGCACTTCTGGTCAACAGACTGCTGCACTCATACACCCACCAGAATATTACGTTTGGCTGTTACCGTTCAATAACAACAGCGTCACACATAGCGTTCGCATAGCTAGCGAGCCCTGGCATTGGTATTCTAAGTCCGCTCAGGCGAAGAACGACGAGAACTCAAGTGCAACTGACTTGACACATATTCGTATATTGATTTGTATACAACGCGACAGAGTTCGCATACATACCGTCGAATATCTGCACATACACGACAACTTTCGCTTCAATATATCGTCAGCGATCAGTGACCAAAAGAGTGATATGAGAGTATATATATAATGGATATATATATACACGATAAAGTCACAGAATTACACAGTGCCGGGTGCTCGGAGACGGAATAGCATTAAACTGGGAAGGTAGACATATACGGACTGTCTAACTAGAGAAGGCTAAAGTGACGGAGACACGGTCACGGGTGACACATGCCACACACAATGAGGGGTGAAGCAAGGAGAAGCAGGCCCCCATACAGTGGGGGGGGGGAATCGGCTTCCCCGTGAATCAGCGGAGTTGTGCAATAAAATTATCGGCGCGACATAAATCGCATTCAGCATACACTGCGACGAGGTGTGCGCACGAGATATGTATGTTGTCAATAATCGCAGGGTATGGTACGATGTGCGAGAATTACGCGCGCATATGAAAAATGAGCGTCGGCGCACATAGTCTCATCAACTGCGACAGAGATGCACATAATCTCGTTATCAGCGACAGCGACATTCGCAATCGTACCGTGCGACGCAGATGTGTGATGATCATATTTCATACCGTGCGACGCAGATGTGCGATGATCATACTTCGTACCGTGCGACGCAGCCTGTGCGATGATCATATTTCATACCTACCGTGCGACGCAAATGTGCGATGATTATAACTTGTACAGTGCGACGCATGCATCAGTATGCAGATTGGCTGCGACATATACAATTCGTATCACGCGCATACATAGTGTGTAAAATCTCGATGTTCGTACGATATCGCACCAAGTGGGCGCATACAGCGACAAATGGACGCATGATAAAATGAGGCCCAACAATGCACACACATGCTGCGCAGAGATACTGTGTGCGACACCATCATCAGTATACACACACATGCTACGCGGAGATAGTGTGTGCGACACCATTATTGGTATACACACACATGTTGTGCAAAGATCGAGTGTGCGATATCGTCATCGTCATACACACAAATGCTGTGATTGTGAATGAATGGTTATTGTTATCATACTTATCATTACTATCACATATCACTATCACATGGCATATTGTGATGTGTGCACGAGATATACATCTGATCAAGCTAGAGATACACATGTATAAATCCAGTATACATACATATGCATAAATACTTTGCTACTACTGTGCTTTGTATACATACATCCATGCATTATTGCTTGACATGCACGCATACAGCATGATCACGATAGCGGCTATGCATACTGCCATACATACTTATTTACTGTGACATATTGTTAGAACTTGCAAGTCCGGTGCTATATTGAAAACCCAAGTCGTATAAGATGTCAGTCTTGATTGTTAAGACAGGAATTAGTACAGTTGTTCCATGACGGAGGATTTGGGATTGGACATATGTTCTCCTGTTAATCAAGTTGGATACTCATCGGAGCTACTTGTGAAAATTTGTCATTTAACTCATCATTCATTATGAAGAAATGTACAGGATTACAACAGTATACTAACTATATTGATATACATTATACTGGTGATATGCAGTCCATTGGTATACAGACAAACTTGTATTATTAACCTATATCAATTTACTTAAGTGTACTCAATCAGTAAGTACATGTACAATATATAGTTATTGTGTATACCATCTGATGGGATCACATTAGAGTATACCACGTCACTATAAAACTATATATAACAGTACTTACACTAATATTTATGTTAATACATGTTGTAAATATACTGGCATTACACTGAGTCAGTAAGAGTACATGATCAATGTATAATATCAATATCTCATGTATAATGCATAGATACCATTCCACAAACACATGTGCGTGTGGAATGTCAGTGATGGCGATAGATAAGGGAGCAGGATCAAACCACATGTTGAAGGGCTGGATGGAGAATATCTCCAGACCCGAAGGCAATATACAGTGCTCATAAAAACAGCTGGTAACT
This sequence comes from Cymbomonas tetramitiformis, assembly GCA_001247695.2. NCBI lineage: Eukaryota > Viridiplantae > Chlorophyta > Pyramimonadophyceae > Pyramimonadales > Pyramimonadaceae > Cymbomonas > Cymbomonas tetramitiformis. The sequence continues at coordinate 34,299 of LGRX02034357.1, read as the reverse complement.
GTTGAGCACTGGCCATGCCCTTTCATATATCGCTGGAGCAACACCGTCATCTACTATGCATTTTGACAGTTGATTCAAAACTTGATCACTGTAATGCATATCTCAGTAAATCTCACAGATTCAGAACTCATCTTGACACCGATGTAGCTGATAGAGATTACTAAACGGACACTGCTCTGATTATTCAAGCATTGTTCTGATTTACTTAGTGACTGGAAGTGCTGAAATCTGTATAGGCAGCCCTGACTGGGAGTCCCGGTGCAGGCCCCTATGACAGATCCCTAGGACCAACACTGGACTGCTGACTGATCTGTAGGTTCGTACTGTGACACACGCTGTGTCACAGGTAGGCTAGACACCGAGACCGTCCGAGACCGTTCCGGGTATATCTAGCTTAGGGTTTATTTTATCTTAGACAGTTTATCCACACGAGTACGGGAGTTTCTGATATCTAGTGTACTTGGATATTCCGGTAGGTCGTGGCCCCATCCACGTTTTCATTCCACTTGCTATCTTGGCCATGATTGGCTAAGCAGCCGCTTGAAGAGGGGGTGCGCACTTGCGCGTTTGGGTGCGACTAGGATTTGGACATGATTTTACGGTAGACGTCTTTTGCGGCTGCGAGTCATGGGCACCGCGCGTTGCTATTGCTCGGTTGTGGCAATGTTCATTTGCGTTGTTTTACCTGCCCTGATCCCGCTGGTTTACGTATTTTGGGCTGGTGGTCCGGACACCTTCGGCCACTCCGACTTTTGCAAGTGCCCCACGTTTTTTTCGCCGCTCCGCACGCTCTGCCGTTACGTCATCTCTCCATTTCCGCCACAACACCCAAACGTGCTACCGCGCATCATCTTTTCTCTGGCTTTCAGAAGTATGGCTACATCTACACGAGCTCGCAAACGCCTATTGAAGGACTCCGACTTGGACGCCTCTATACGGCTTTTGGATGCGGTTCGGGACACTCCGACCGCTAGCACTCCACCTGTTGTGCCCCCTGCTGTTTCCAGCAACTCCGACACCGCTGTCGCGTTGCGGAAACATCTTGTTGACCAACACGCCGCTGTTGACGTGGTCTACAAGGGGAGGTTGCATCGGGCTTGGGCCAAGGGTATCCGCGAGGATATCCTTGGTTCCAAGAAACATCATTATCGTGGCACTGACGACGCCGACCGTCTCTCCGAGTTGGTGGTGCAGCTTCGGACCGAGTTTGAGTCCGCTGGGCTGGACTTGACCCCCTTTGGCCTCGACGACCCCACCTCTCTGGTTATCGAGAAGGTGAATGGGCTTCTCTATGACGTCTTGGCCCTCGTCGTGGAGCGGAACTCTGTGGCCGACACCTGGCTTCGGGGTACGGACTCTTCAGCTGACCGAGATGGACGTCGGGCTCTCATCGACATCATCAAGGGGAGCGTGCCGGCGTTCTTACGCGAGAGCCACCAGCAGGAGCACGCAGCGCTTCGTTATCCCGCGGGCGTTGACCCGCAGCCGATCTTGGCTCGTGAGCGACGTCTGGTGCGGGATAACCGCGCTCCTGACTGGCGGCCCACCGACGAGACCCGCAAGCTCTCGTTGTACAACCGCCTCGACCCGGTCTTCTACGCGGCGGTGAAGGTGCGTTATCCGCTTGCGGGTGACCTCGGCGGAGTTACTCTACGCTCGCTACAGGCTCTCGTCGTGGCCATCTTCCAGGCATGGGCACAGTCGGACGAGGGGGCGTCGGCACGTGAGAAGCAGGTGCTGGGGATGGACGGTAAGCCCTCCGCGCTGGTCACGTCGTCGGAGTACGCGGTGCTCCTCGAGGAGATCGCGGCCTTAAAGGCCTTGGTGCGAGGTGGCCGTGCGGGCGGGGGACAGCAGCCGCAGCCGCAGCATCGGGGGAAGCAGCATCCGAGGGGGTTTCGCGTGGGTGCAGGCAGCCCCCCCGCGGTCGGCTTTGACCGCGACAGCATGAGAGCGAAGCCGCTGTGCCACCGCTGCCGCAAGGCCGGTAAAGGTGAAGTATATCACCCGTATCGCGACTGCCCGCTTGGCGGTCGCCAACACTCACCAGCCACGGCCGCGGCTTTCTGCATTCCCATTGAGCAGGAGGACGCGGAGGGCCTGCACGCATTGGCGCTCGTGCAGGTCTTCCAGGACGCGGCGGACAGTGGGCCGGAGGCCTTCTCGCATGCGGCATTGGCGTATGGTCCGCCCGCGGTGCTCTCCGCGGACGGCGTCGGTGGGATCGACGTGGCGGCCTACGGATTCAGCGTGCCGCCTCCGCCTCCTGGCGGGACCGACGACGAGGACATCTTGCGGCGGCTTGATGCCCTCACCTCTGAGGTTCAGGCCGCCCAAGAAAAGGTACATTACACTCACGCATCCTTTGTTCCTGGGAGTGCGGTTGGGGAGCATGCGTCGGCTTTGGTGTGTGGCCCTGCCGCTGCGGCGGGGATCACACCGAAGGGGCAGGTTCCGGCAGGTGGTGCGGCGGTATCGGCGTCCGCCGTGCCGGCCCCTGCTATGCCTGTTTCGCAGGCGAAGGATGTACGGCCCGCGCCAGTTCAATCGGCGCGGGTAACCACCACAGAGGCGACATGCGGTGAGTTCGGAGGCTTCGTGCAGACGGTGAATCACGCCGCCGTCCACCCCGCTGACCTGACAGGCTATGACACGGACGACTACGAGGATTATGCCGACGGTACTTTCGCGATTAAGCCGCGGGCTCCGTCCGGTGCTGTCGGATGCGGTGTGCCGCCTTTCGGCTTCGGCACTCCGGCGATCGGCGCTCTCGCGGTGCTCTCTCTGTTGTGCATTTCTTTTGCAGGTGTATCTGCTTCGGCGTCCACAGCTTCTGCTGTGTCGGCATGTGCACCGGCTACGGAGGTGCCTTCGCCTGGTGGTGATCTCGATTGGGTGGCTCCGTCATTTTACTCTACGAGTGATTTTGTTGACTCCGTGATGCCGGCTTGGGATCTCTTGTTAGCTGGCGGTTTACCACAGCTTCAGCCGCCCGAACCTCCTGACACTTTGAGCCTGCTAGCATTTCAGGATTTAGCTCAAGCGGACTTGGGCTTTGACATGGCATTCTACTACGGCATGGCCTTACATGAGAGCGGTCCTCTTGATGCGGGGCACTACTACGGTGCTGGTTTCTTTACCTCCTATTATGGGATGGACTTCCGTGAGGCCACCGCTGACTACTTTGACACTGTCGATTGACTTCTTGCTCACTCTGGAGGCACACCGACATGGTGGTGTGCGGAACTCCTGTGACTTCAAAGACTTCTTCAATCTGGTTTATGTTTTGCTTTGACTACTTTACAATCTTCAAACTGACTTGCTAGCACGGTTCCTTTCACTTGTTTAGCGGTGCCTTAATTGCCCGTATGCTTTTGTTCACGTGCTACCTAGAGGTTTCCAATTTGTGTATCAGAATAGCACAGTTGGATTGGCAGTTAGACTTGTCACCTAGCTTCTGCCCTGACACTAACAGCCTTACATTTTCTGACTCTCCTAGCCAGTCACCACCCACAGTGCTGGGGTGGTGTGCTGAAATCTGTATAGGCAGCCCTGACTGGGAGTCCCGGTCAGGCCCCTATGACAGATCCCTAGGACCAACACCGGACTGCTGACTGATCTGTAGGTTCGTACTGTGACACACGCTGTGTCACAGGTAGGCTAGACACCGAGACCGTCCGAGACCGTTCCGGGTATATCTAGCTTAGGGTTTATTTATCTTGCACAGTTTATCCACACGAGTACGGGAGTTTCTGATATCTAGTGTACTTGGATATTCCGGTACAACTTTTCCCCCAATCTGCCGTTGCGGTGCGCTCTCTGTTGGGGCATCGCGCGGCTATGGGCGGCGCGACTGTTGGGGGCGTGCGGCCTGTGCGGCACGATTGTATCCTTCATGACTAGACTCCGAGACCGTCCGAGACCGTTCCGGGTATATCTAGCTTAGGGTTTATTTATCTTATACATTTTATCCACACTGAGTACGGGACTATCTGATATCTGGTGTACTAGGATATTCCGGTAGGTCGTGGCCCCATCCACGCTTTTATTCCACTTGCTATCTTGGCCATGATTGGCTAAGCAGCCGTGCTGGATTCAGTGCACCGTAGGTCATAACTTGCATGACTCCGTTCGACTGTACCAGTACTCGTACAGTACTTGGTGACAGATACCTAGGTCACAGATGCATTATATATTCGTTTATCTTTATAATCAGTTTACACTTGTATGAGAACCTTTCGGTGACCACCCGATATAATACGGTATATTATATCTCACAGGTTATGGGGTATTACCCCGCTTTTCTCACTGCTGACTTTGCCATGATTGGCTAAGCTTTTCCGCTTGGCGGGGCGTTGGGGCCTCGCGAGGTGTTGAATCGGCCACTTTAGGGCGTGCGGTTTAAGCTAAGTTGCGGTGAGATTTCGGATTGGGACTTTCGGCAACTTCTTCGAGTGTCCGCGTTGGATTTCGTTTTTGACTTGGACCGATCACCCCTGTCGACATCTCCTTGGCCGTCGCGTATTCGACTTCGTTGATTTCGTTCGACCCCATCTTGTACTTACTCCGCAACTGCATTACCGTCGCCCGCCGCCCGACGCTGACAACCGTGACAACGGACACTGGTGACACCTCGGGCTGAGGGGTGACAGACAGGAGACCCACTGTGCCCCCCCCTTACAGTGGGGGGGGCAAGATTGGGCTCCCCGTGAGTGTCACTGAATAGTTTCATACAAGTGTAAACTGATTATAAGATAAACGAATATATATCGGTATGTGACCTAGGTATCTGACACCTAGTACTGTACGAGTACGGGTACAGCTAACGGGAGTCATGTGACAAGTTATGACTAGCGGGTCACTGAATCCAGCAAAGCTAAAGCACACGACGAGCTCCGTGTTGTCTCCGAACTCTCGAGGAACTTCCATTTTTTTTTCAACCGATACCTGTGCGGTGCCACGACCCAACGCGGCCTGGCACGACCAGAGCGGGCGTGGCAATGGACGTGAGGTAAAAAACGCGGCGTGGATCCTCTCCGCACATGATGGCGAAAGTAAAAAGAAGAGTGGATGCGATGGGTGCATTAGCACCACCACACGCCACCACCAGACAACGACCAAGAGGCGCGCAAGGTGGAGGGTAAAACTGAGGATGCCGCGGGGCGAGCTCGAAGGCGTCAAAGCTGTGGTCGATGGCGAAAGCGATGGACTCGAGTCTGGTGTCTGGTGCATAAGCACCACCAGTCGTCGTGTCGTGTGACCAGATCAAGGATGCGCTTTGGACGCGCCGGCGCGCCATATCTGGCGCGCCTGACCCATTTTGAGAGCCCCCCCGCCCTGCCACAGCGTTGGCGATGGCGGGCCAGAAAAATTACATGCGCCGCGCTGCCGCCGCGGCGCGCCATCGCTCCATCGCAATCGAGGAGCGCTCGCTGAGAACCAAGGCTCTATAACGATATTTCCGATAACCGATACTATCGATATATCGTATTTGTCGCCGATTGTCGGATTGCAATGTCTAACTATCGATTGTGCAGGTTTTGGTGTTCCGTATTTAATTTATAACAAATTACATATAAATGTCCAAGTAATCGATTATTTATTGATTGTGCCGATTATCGATACCGTTTTTCGAATATCGAATTGTATCGATACCGAAAAACCAAACCGATATAGAGCCCTCTTGAGAACTCAACAGGTGCACTTGGGCTAATAAAAAAATGCGGAAAATCGGCGCCGGACGTGCGTTGGCACAGTTGGGGAAAATCTTTTGGAAGAAATGGGGGGAGAACGGGCGGGAGAAGAAACGGGGGGATTGGGCGATGGCCGGGCGGAGAGAACGGGGAGGACGTAGTAAAATGAGGCGGGGAGGGGGAAACGGGGGGGGGGAAACGGGGGGGGGGGTAATAAGGGGTAAGGGGGAAGGGAAATGGAAGGGCCGCGGGGCGGAGCGGCGGAGCTGCGGAGAATCGGCGGCGGCGGGGAGATGATGAACAAGGTTGTCAAATGTCAATTAGACAAAATCCGATTATCAGACGATCAGATCAGATCAGATTATCAGATGCTTAGTAGTGATTCATAAGATACTCGGAGGATCAGATTAGACGATCAAACGATACGATCGGACAATCAAGCTGATTGTCCGACTGGTTATCGGACGATCAGACTGATTTCAGACGCTGATTGACAACCTGGATGCCGACGAAGAAAATCTTTCCAGGTGAACGGCATTCGTTACCGGTAAGAAGCCGATACTCGATCGCGTCGTAATATCGGATGACACCCTCAAACTGATGGAGAACCTGATATATATATATATATATATATCATATATATGCAACTTGGACTCCAAAAACAGCCGTACACTCGCAGAGACACACGAAGACTAAGATGAGATAATAAAATACATTGAGTGTGTTATTATCGGTGCGAACTGTAAAATGTTGACTGCCTACGTGGCACCTCGGGGCGATGGGTGAAACAAGAGAGGCTGCTCAACCCCACCTTACAGGGGGGTGAAAGTCAGTGTCTCCATGACACCACCTCATCCCGAAGGTATGAGGTGCCACATGCAGGCTCCTAATTCACAACAAACCCTAACTGAACACATCGAAATGATTCAAGGGGCCTTTTTCAGCCCAGCTAGAATGGCATCCGCCTGCGCTACTCTTGCGTGCTCTAGGGGCGTATGCCCATGCGTGCGTGTGCCTTGGGGATTAGCTACTCCCACGGGGTAGCCTGCCGTAAAATTCACAAGCAGACTTGGTCGGTTGGCGGTGTTGCCCTTGATGTAATGGAGGTCAAGCACTAGCCAAAGCGAGAAGCGGTCATCCTATCCCTGCGCGGGGTCAAAGCCAAAAGCGGCCAGGCACCACCGAACAAATTGCGTCGGTGTCGGGAGGAAGAGACGGTGGGGGTTGGAAAATGCAGGGTCGGTGCGCCGGTTTGCGGTTGCACACACGAGAAAGGGGGCGATTGGCGAGTTGAGGCGGGTGTGAGCGGTGGTGATAACACCACCAGGCACCACCAGATGGCGGCCGAAAGGTGCGCCAGTCGAAAGCAAAGGAATCTGAGAGGTGAGACCGGAAAGAAAAGAAAATACAAAAGAAAAAGAGACACCCGTGTTCGGGGTGTGGGGTTTTTTGAGTCCCATTGACTCTTATTCAATTTCCTTCAATCTGGCTTGTTGTCCACTTGTTTCCTGTATAATTTGTTGAGGCTTGTTGCGTATCCTGTAGCAAGGTCGTGTACTTTTCTGAGGAGGTGTGGCGCTTCCTGCTTGTCGAATCCTAGGTGTTTGGTTAGTATCTTTTCCGTGTGTTCGTATATCGTGCTTGTATTTCCGAATACCATTACATGTAGTGTTACTTTGTACCCATATAGTTCCAATAGTTTTACTAGTGGTGCATATTTCGTATATTTCGTTTTCAGTGCTTCTTCCCAGCTTATTTCATCCGTATATGTTACCTCCACTAGGTGTATATGTCCCGCGTCTGCCATTGCTCTCTGGTGTGCGTGTGTATCCCGGCTGCGTGTTTCCCTTTTCAGTTCCTTCCAACATTACTATGTCCACAAAGTGTGGTATGGTGTCCTTTCCATCGATGCTCTGGTGCTGGTGTGTTTCTTCCATCCATTTTGCATTGCCCTCTTGTGAGTAGAAAGTCCTCTATTGCTCTGCCCGCATTCATTCCCACCCCTCTTCTCCCGGCGTGGGTCCTTATTATGCATCCTCCTTTCCTGCCTCTGCTCATGCATGCCTTTTGCTATCATTTTGGTGGTCTCATCGGACCTGCTTAGTATCATGTTCGTTATCTCCCTTTCTGCACACCCCCCTAGTACATGGGCCGTGCGTATAAAGCCCCCTGCATTTACTTGCCCAAGCATCCCGTAGCACTTGCACTTTTGTGCCCTTATTCCTCTTCCCCATCTTCTGTAGGGGCCCGCCGGCAGCTTGTTCGCCCTGCATCTTAGTAGAACAGTCACATCATGTTCATTCAAGTATCCGTCGGTTCCCTTTTTCCAGTATTCGTTGGAGAGCTTGTGCATGGCTGTGTCCCCCCGTAGGTGCTTCATATATTTCTCCGGCGTTTCTTGAGCCGCTATCCGTATTTTCTCCATTGAAGCCCTCCTCCATCCTCTCGCAAGGTGTGCCTCCCGCTGTGCTGCTGTTTGTTGGTGTGCCATTTCCCGGAGTACCCTCTGTTCCTCCTGTGCTTCCTCCTGCTGTCGAGCCATTTCGATAAGTTAATCCTCCGCATCCTGATGTGCCTCCATGCTCATGTCCTGTAGTTTTCCGGTAGCTCCATTTCCTGTGTCACCTGCAAAGCAATGTCTTGTTGGCCATCTTGTGATTCTCCAGTTCCCTGCGAGGGTACTCGAATATCCCGCCTTGCTTGGTCTGGTTCCTGTTAGTTTTGGGGTTCCCTTTGTTCTCGTTGTCCCTCATGTACTAGTGGCATTTCCTCCTCTTGTATTCGTCTCATTTCCCCCTCCCCAGCCTCCCATTCTTCCTCCTGGGCGGACCCCTCTTCGTTCGTCCTCCCCTATGCGCCCTTCCATTGCTTGGCTGAGGCTCACTCCCGCCTTCTTCTTGTTGTATCGTTTGCACGTGCTGTGCCAGCATCAGCGCCGCCTCTTCCTCTTGTTCCATCTGCGGGAGTTCTATCTCATCTTCCTGCATATGTTGCCCTTCCAATTCTTCAGGTCATGTGTCGCCTCTGCAGTTTCCTCGCCTACCTCCGGTTCGTTCAGTTCCCCGTTTCTTCGTGCATGCTCAGCTTCTGTTCTCGCAATGCGTTGTACTGGAAACAGTACAGCAGCCACGGGGAGAATGCACGGGTGTGCATTTATTTTGGAATAGAAAAGTGACCTTCCTGGAATAGAAAATAAAAATTTTATTAATTAATGCAGCCTGAAAATTTTATACCGTCCCTCGAAAAATTATTATAACAATGATGCCAAAGGGAAATGTATATCGGGAAATATTGGGGAAAATTTTCGTTTTTTTATTCGTCCACGAAAAAGACGATATGTGGCAGTTCAATTTCATAGTTAAAATTTTTATGCAAATTTCTTGAAGCGGTGAACAAATTCCTAGATATAACATTTTTAAAAATTTGGTACCTTCGAGCAGTCACTATATGCAATGCCTTGGGGGGCAAGGGGGGGGGGGTCATACAGGTGCCCCGACTACCTTGGGGGGGGCGAACATTGCTTTGGGAAATGTCATATGTTAAGTACACGACCCCCTCAGAATATAAATTTCTCTTTCGTGGATATAACTGGCGATAAGAGGCTGGAGATATCGAATGTCGAAAACTGTAGCTGATGTGGCGCAATGCAGTTCCCATCTTCGATGCAGTTCGTGAGACATTAGTCGGGGAGAATTCGGTATTATAAAGATATTCATCTTAACCGTTCGCTGAAAACGTGTAAATTTCTCTACTTAATCGTGCGCACCCGCGAAAAAGGTTGAAGTGGTTTACGCCACATTTCTTGGGTGGCATATGACTGCTTTCTCGGGACTTGCGTTTATATATTTTGTTGAGAGAATCTTCAAAGGGAGACGACAGACGCATACGTGATACTCGTACAGTACAAACGCTTCCAATTTCCCCACTGACGAAACACTTTCCCCATTGTCGTATTACGGGTACAGATGCGATTTATTAAATATGCACTTTCGACTTACCGCGGAACGCTCTCTCTCGCAGCGAGACCCTGTCCTGCCAAGTGAAGATCTTTAAGATTGTGTGCACATCTAAGTAACTTATTTGTATCTAATATTATCACATATTCCTACTGAGTCAGTGGGTATCCGCATCGTGCGCAATGATAACCCCGTTCGCTACTTTTGGAAGTTGAGAAAATCGTAAATTCACGCTCACTATACCCACATGAACGCGCCAGCCCTTAGCGAGATTTGTAGTGGGCTTTTCAGTGTATACGAATTACCGTTAAAAGATAACGCATATTAGATAATATTTTGCTAGTCGCTTCCCTCATCCGCTGCGCACGCACGCTTGCAGGCGAGCGCGCGGATGAGGGAGGAAACCCTTAACCCTAGCGAAAATGTGGACGCGGTTGACATCCGCGTTTTCGCTAGAGCTGACAGCGCGCTGTCAGATGCTCAAAATATGTTCCTTATGCATATATGATATGCGTGGAAGGTTTGTGATATGCAAGATGCGTTTATGCGATGCGTATGTCGAGCGGTTGGCTCGATGCGTGCCCAATGACCCCCGTCCATGCGCGGCGTCCCAGACCCCAGGTTGTGCACGGATCTCGCGCGAGCAAAAAATACGTTGTTCCTAACGCACCTCTTAATCAGTATGCTAAGTTTTGGTGCTTCGTATTTATTTCTCAGACCTGTATCTCACGCAGCTGGACAGTGACTTACGGGCCCCCGCAAGTCACTGTCCAGCTGCGTGAGATACAGGTCTGAGCGGGTACGAGCCAGCGTTGTGACTTGTGTTTTGATATCTTTTTCGGCCGCACATGGACGAGGTCGGACACGTCATGACTTTCGGAGATCGAAGTGACAATATAATTATTGTGTCGACTGATGACATCTTTGAAGAAACTTTTATATTTTCAGAAGGAGGTGGGGGAAATTTTGGGAAATATCATTCTTGAAAGGCGGAAGAATTTTTGAGGCAGATCTGTAAATTAAAATTCAGAATTCAAATTTATATTCCAGGAAGGTCACTTTTCTATTCCAAAATAAAGATATTCCGCCGTTTCTTCGTGCATGCTCAGCTTCTGTTCTCGCAATGCGTTGTACTGGAAACAGTACAGCAGCCACGGGGAGAACGCTCCCGGCGAGATAGAACGAACTGAATAATAGATAACATAAGGGAATAAATACCCTGACTGACACAAGCAGAGTCACCGAAGATGACACACCGGATATGACACGTGACAGTACGAACATGTCACTGTGCCAATTCCAGCACACCACCTCATCTGAGGTGAATCTACAGCTTGTGAAAGTCACCACCCTAGCTACTAGAGTTTAATCTAATGAGAATGGTTAAGTCTATGAAAAAATAAGGAGTAATCTAAGTCTCCTGTGTCATCAAGCCGTAACGGTCTTCCACTGAATCTGAAGGCCGCCCTTTTTGCTATTCTGTCTACCTTATCGTGTAATCTGTCAATACTGTGTCCTCTGATCCATTTGATCAGGAGCTTCTCTTTTCCTAATGTGTTGTAATATCCTAGCTCTTCTAAACTCATTCTGATTGCAACCAACTCCCTTCTGTTCGGTTCCTGCATAAGTTTTCTACTGGTCATTGTTCCTGGGTCCCGGTTAGCTACAGTCACGCACTGCCTAGGGGTAGGCGTAGCAGCTGAGCACCACCAACTACTATGCTTCCATTAGGAAGAGTCACATTTCCCCTTTTTCTTTCACGCACTGCCTACCCTTTATCACGTGTGTCGGACACACCCGATGATAGCAGTAATATTCCCAGAATCCTAAACGACTTTGCCCGTTATCAGCTTAGGCGGACGGCCTGTGCGTCGCTGACTAGAGCGGGGTCACTCAGCGGCATTTCTGAATTGTTTTCAATGTTTGGTGGTTTCGATGATAACACGTTACTGGTATTCGCATGCAGTGTAAGACCGGGAATGCCAAATATTTTCAAAATTTCTGTAAGTGTATCGGAATGCAGTGAAACTGGTCAAGTGGCTTGCTATGATACGGGTCAGTAAAACCTCCAGTGGAATCGGGAACGGCTAAATAAAGTGAAGAGCATAAGGATACCATCAAGATACAAAACCCTCCCCCCTCCCTGGGACAAGTAGTGTGCATATCGAGAATATGACGTTTTATGGCAGTGCTTGCCAATGTCAGAGAATATACACCACGGGCGCACATCTCAAGTAGGCAATGCTTCGCAACACCACCATCCGCGACCAGGCATAAACATGTCTTTACAACATGCTGCGGAAGTGTACTGTCTAATGCTCTATCCCCTCTGCAGTGCAGCCTGAACAAGCATTTCATGATTTGACACCTCCACGTGTTCATCGAGGGCAGCCACCATGTCATAAATATCGCCGAGGTTGCCGCCGCCGTCGCTGGTGACGTAGATGTGACTAACAGTTCCCTTAGGGTAACCGTTGATCTCAGCTGCCAGTTCATGTGCAGTCGGGCACGCACTTTTCGGTGTGCAGGCCGGGCCGCGCCACTCCCGCGGCTTGAAAAGCACCACTTTGCCTCCGAGGATTTTGTAGTGCTCCTTTGGCCCAAAGTTTAGCACTGGGAACATGTAGGGAACATTCACAGCAAACAACCCCCGCACTGTGTTCTGCTTGGCATACTTTGGGTAAACGTGTTTGATGGCAGTGCTCCATGTGTCGAACCACTCCCAGGTCACGGAGGCGCTTGTGTTCAGCAGCACGCAGTCACGTTCAGTGTTGCTCATAAAATTGGCTTGCATGTCCTCAGGCATCATAGCTGGGTATGCATACAGGTCTCCGCTCGGTGGCAGAACAAAATAGTCGTGCTTGCTGGCATAGGAATTGTTATAGTACCACCTGTGGAAAGACAGTGTCACCAGCCACAGTTGAGAATGCTCTCGTTACCAGAGATCGAGGTCGTAACTTCATTCTCTCTTTTGTCTTAAAGATCTGTGTCACCTCATCGTGGGCACTTGTGACCCAAAATTAGATTTGCTCTGCTAATACACCGTGCATGGACACAGTGAGATTTCGGTTGATCTTAATAGTGGTGCTTACCGAGTGGGGTTAAAGTTTGTGGAGTTTCTCGTTACCTGAGCCAATCGGGTGCGAGGTGCAACAGGGCCGGGGAGATAGTCCACAGTAGAGGAAAACACCTGCGCGCTGAGAACCTTAGCATGGACACTTCCAAAAGAGGCGAGGTGTGCTGGATTCGCCGGCGAAAGGTGAGTTGAGGTACACTGCAGTGGCATAGGAGGTAGCGAAGAAGGTAGAGGTCGTGGTGGCGAGGTCAAGGGCGAGGGGGTACTGTTTACCACGTATTCAATGACGACGCAAACAAGGCAAGAGCACTTGAAGAAAGACAACAGAGGCCACGCCAAGAATGGGGGCGGACACACCCCTGATTTGCAGCACACCGCGCAGCTCGGTCCATAAACCATCTACGTCGGCTCGTCCTGATGAATGCGATGTTATCACCATCCCCAACAACGATCCCGATATAGGTCTTGGACTTATTGTAGCCAGGAGCCGGAGCTATGTTCTGGAGCATCGGGGAGCCGACCTTCGCCTTCCGTGAGAAGAAAGATAGATTTGGAACACCATTGGAAGCAATCTGGCCCATATTGTGCTCCTTGTTGCAGTCGGTCTCGGCTTCAAACAAATCACCAGCTATTGGCCACGAATCGTCGTAGCCCATCACTGCCCGAGCGAAGGGAAAGGGGAAGGGGAGCAAGGAAACAAGGAAAGGTTATTTTCTATTCAGCACTCAGACTATCTAGCGTAACTGATTCATTCAGTGAGAACTGAGATGCCGATCGATTGCGTTACTGGCCGCTTGCATACGCCTTCACGTCCAACCTTTGTACTGCGGTGTACGAGAAGAAGCCGCAACTCCACGATCATGTATCGTGTTCAAAAGTGGTACAGCGGTGACCAGTTTCGGTCCGATGACCGTGAAATAGTTGCATCGACCACAAAATTTAGCGCACTTGGAAACTTGTTTGGAAGGGTTGGCGGATACAAATTAGGGCAAGCGCACACTTGTTGATAATATCCGTGGAGGCTCTTTTGCCCAGGAACTTTCAAGATGGCAAATCATCGTTAAGGTAGAGGAAAACCGAGTATATATTTTCAGTGGCACACACCATCGAGGGGTTTCTTCCATGCCGTGGAGGGGTCAGACACCATACGCTTCTGCAGAACATACTCCTCGGTGCCGGGGATGCAGCCATTCCACAGAAAGAAGTTGAACAGGCGCTCTTTCACGATGTAATCCACCAACCCCGAATTCGCATCACGTGTCAGCGGCGGATTGAACGGATGCGTCTTGCTTTTGGAGTAACTGACGCCCCGTCCGCCACACCAACAGAAAGTTGATCACGTGATCGAAGTCTGGGCCTCAGAATTCTGCAGTGACGAAGTCGAAGCGCTCTTATGGCTTTGGCATTCTACGTCGCACACTGTTGAGCTTTGCACAGGATGGGCGTGGCAAGGAAGTGGAGTTCTGTGCTTTCGAGAATGATTATCGTGCGGATTGAGCAGAGCATGAGTTATCTGGAAAGCAAGAAAGGTGAGTGCTTCCTACGCAGCTTGCGGCTGCTTCACGCACCCAGGATTCATTTTGGAGATGCCTGTGGTAATATTTGCGTACTGGTTGAAGGTGTAGGAGGTCGCATCGAGGGGCTTGAACCCAGCAAAAACAACGTTTGCGTCGAAAAGGATGTTAGCCCCCGTAATCGCGGGATGGCCGTCCTCAAGCGGCACAGCGTCCAAGACTGCAGCCACTGTGATAATATTTGGCACCAGCTCCTTCTGTGCGGTGTAGTTGTAGCGCAGGAAGCCGCGCGCGACAGGGTTAGGTCCATGAAGACATAACTCGAGAAAGTCAGCGACGGAATGGAGAGTTGGATCTCGGATCCCTTCGATATCCGCGAGCCAGTCGGCGTCCACAGCCTCTATTAGGGCATATGCACCCCTGCTACTGGCTCCATCGCGGTTGAACAAGCCGACACAGACCTGCGCGGCCAGTTTGGTCACCACGTCCGCCGTGGACAGGTCGATCACAATCGGCTGCGACGTCTGCGGAGTGCCCGCGGTGAATGCAAGGTTCTCGGCGCTGACCGCCAGATTGCTGAGACGAGGGGATGCATTAGCCGCACCAAGGAGTGCAGTTGCGTAACACAGCGCCAATGCGACGCACGCGGTGCGGACAGGCATCCTAAGGTTATCAGGGAAAGAAAAGTGGTTTCGTCTCCGTGGTGGGATCGTAGTCCTATTTCCGATCACCCCTGGTCCCGACACCAATAGCACTCTATGATTCAATATCACTGCCCATGCTGCATGTAGCCCACAAGCGCCAAGTGGAGGACGCAAGGAGGACGCCTTGGCTTCAAGCCCTCTTTTTCACCCTAGTAGCATAGCGTGATTAAAGTAAATTCCTTGTGTAACCGCCTGGGTCCGGCATGAAACGAAACACCTGTTGCGCTTTAAAAAGAGGCGGACGTTGCGGACTTTACGGTGCATCAAGTAAAGTTTCACACAAAACCGTACTGTGGACTCAAAGCGCTTAAAAATATGTCCAGAAATTTTATTCTGCGAATATAAACTGCATGGGTGTCCTGCATCCAAGGGAACGTTCTGTTCTTGACTCACAAGGGGATCCCCCTGCGGTCCTAGGCACCCTGCTTATAGCCGGGAAAGACTGAGGAAAGTTTAAGTACGCTAAAGTAAGGACGCGAAATCATCAATATTCTCGAACGTTCTTCACAGTAGTTTTGGCAGGTTTGTGTACTTGTCGTTTATTGGAAGGTTCAGTGTCACAACATCACCCGGAATTCGCTTGGCCTTTCACTCAGCAACTTTGTGATATCTTCAGAGTGAAGCCCACAAAGGGCATGCACACAAGTGAGCTCGGCCTATCATGACCTGGCGCTATCATGAGCATCTGCTCGTGCACCTCAACGGCTTCATCAGTTGGAAACACCGGATAAGTACCCATGCAGTTGACTCCGCCCTCGTCTAACGAGTCCCACGTGGTATGTAAAGAACTCCTTGCTCCCCTTCCCCGTGCTTGAGAGTGCTACCAGTTTCTTGGAACCATATATCAATATATGTTGGATCGTGGTTGCACATTATGGGAACATCACAACCACTGGTGCTCTTCAGTTTTGCTAGAAATTTGAGAGGTTCCTCATGTTAACGGTCACCGATGGGGCGAAGAGCCAAGGTGCATACGCGCCTTACGTATCTCGGGGTGTACTGTCGATCAGGTCGTCGGCAGGTGGCAGTATACGAACAGAGATATCAAAAAAAAATCAAATGTCGCGCAACAAGCTCCTATGCATAGAAAACAACCCAAAATTTATCAGAAAAGTTGTAACGAGTACCGCTGCTGTCATCAGAGCATGTCTTATGCGCAAAAGTTGACAGGGACTAGCGTAGGATTTTTAAAGGATAGGGTGCTGCTGTTGTCAGGTTTCGACCTATCTAATTTCATAGCATTTTCCATATTTAAAAGATATCGTATGGAGCAGACCGATATCGATAGGAATCTGGAAATCTGTTCTGCGGCACCCTTGCCGAGCACCCTTGCCCTACCCCTCGCCTGCCATGCCAATCGAATGCCACCACGCCACGGTCGACGGTGCGGTGTCACCTTCGAAATAGACGAAAGAGTGAAACGCCCGTCTGTGACACCATCATTTTTCTAGCTAGCGTCACACGACAGCGACAGGCGCATTCGGTCTCAGGCGTCACAGGCGAGGGGGACGTAACCGGTTACTGTACAAGCCTGCGGTTGGGGGGGATAAAAATCGAAACTGTCAAACTCTCTCAAGTCAACACTGTCGTGTGTCTTGTCGTTGTGTCACACTCAACAAACTGTCAACGTGGCGTGGCGTGAACGAGAGTCGAGTCTGGGAATTTCATTCATCATTAGGGAGGTTCCGATTTCAATTCCCGGATTACAATTTACGGGATACGCGGGATACGCGCGATATCGTAACCCGGAACGCGTAACTCGGAAATCGCTTAATCCGGGATGGCTTTTCGATTCCGATTTTTGTCTCAGCTGTGGACATTCCGAAATAAGGCCGAGAAACTCGCTTCCGTCATCCGTGTTCAATTCGAATTGTGGCACTGCAATATTATACCTTAGGTCTGATTTGTTAAATATGTAGTTTTAACAAGGCGGAAGGCTTTCTCTCCCGCAGTGTGCCCCTGTCCAGCGAAATAAAGATCTCTAAGATTGTATACTAATCTGAGTTATCGTTTGCTTCAAAATGTTAGCACATATTCCTACTTAGTATGTGGGTACCCATTTCGCAAAGAATGACAACCCATAGCGCAACTATTGCGGGTTTCAAATTCCTTAAATTCCACCCGCTTCCGCCAAATGAACGCATCAGCCCACAGCGAGAAGTGTGGTTGACCGTTCAGTCTGTGCAATTTTTTTAGGGAAGACAACACATATGACATACTATTTTTGATAACGCTTCCCTCATCCGTTGCGCAGGCTCTCTTGCAAACAAGCGCGCGAATGAGGGAGGAAACCCGAGCGGAAACGTGGACGCGGTTGACATCCGCGTTTCCGCTAGAGGTGAAATTGTACTGCCAAACGGTCATCATGTGTTTATTATTGCTTATATGATATGCGTGATATGTTCATGCTGTGCAGTATGCGTCCCTGCTGGGCGTGAGTCGAGTTGGCTGGCTCGAATCACGCCCATTACCCCCCCTCACAAGAACCAGTCCAGCATCCTAGATTCCGAGCGGATCCTACTCGCGCAAAAAACATGTTGTTCCTAACACTTATTAGAATGCATATGGGAAGTTATCTTATGTTCGGTATACGTTAGTATACCGAAAACAACAGCCGCTGGACAGTGACTTACGGGCAGACTTGCATACTTGTAAGAGCGAGAGGGGATTTCTGACACAAACCAGTCCACTATTACAGATGGTTGAACGCTCGTGTCGTCGTGTGTAAAACCGTGAGATCGAAAGAATCTGGGGAAAATGCGTTATCGACGGTAAAGATCGCGAACAGTCCTTAAGCCGTAACTCGGAAGTAAATTTCTTATTTCGTAACGTGATAAGGGCGTTTATCTCGGATTTTCACGTCTACAGATTACGAGTTAAGGACAAAATCCCGAGATAAGGACTGTCTGTCATCCAGATTCGGGAATCTATGACCTTAACTCGTAAATTGTAATCCGGAAATTGAAATCGGAACCTCCCTATTGTTGCATTCTGATTCGCTCACTAGAGCTGCACAACTTAAACTGGTCCGTTTATTTTTAACAGTGGCAATTTTCCGAATCCGACAGTCCATGTACGATTCCAGGGATCAAAATACGATGCATTCCTTTGTCGCTCCCCTGGAATATCTTCGGACCTTCCGATGTTCCCGATCTAAAAACATTGGACGGCTCAACTTTAGTAGGGCACCCCTATCGCTCACCACGACAGACGTAGACATGTCGATAAAACATGTGGTAAACATTTTTGATTTTATGGGAAAACTGACGTGAGTTTAACATAAACATTCGATTGTAATTTCCCAGATGACCAGACTCACGCCTCGCGTCAGGTTGAATATTCTCCCGCCTCGTCGAAGACGAACGGAAGTCTTTTTAATGTCTGAATGACTACAATAGAATTTAATTGTAGTGCACTAAATACACAAAAACACAAATGCAGCATTCATGACTTAGTTCGCAATCAATATTCTTGTGTTCAATGACCCTAAAATTTTCGTCAGCCTCTGCAAGCAGTATACGGGTACAACCAACTCGGTCGAAGGTTCAAACGTATGTACGCATACTACGTCCAGTGCTTTGGAAGGGCGCGCCACACGCTTAGGATATCCCGCATCGATATCCTGCACGTTGGAGCGCCTTTGCCGGATACGGATTAAGCGAACTCTCGAGGACTAGCTCCTCATTTAACGTTTCACTTCATGTTCGCTGCGTGGTCGTAGTCTCAAGCGCGCGCGCAACGGACACTCAGACTGGAGTAGAACAGTTCCGTTTTTCTCTAGGTCCTCCTAGCGATCAGAGTACAATAGTCTAGCAGCAGTATACCTACCTACTGCACGCACGCGTGCACGCAGAGCTATGTAGCCCGACGCGCACCTGCAAGAGTCGTTGAGTGACTCGCTGAGTGAGTCGAAGCCGAGCTGAGTGTCTGAACGAGCGCTGGATGCACGAGGCTAGTGGAGCGCGCGAATACTAGAGAAACGTACATAACATGACCGGGTGCGCAATCTGTCACTCATCAAAGGTCATTCTGTGCTTGTTTCGTTTGCAGCGCTTTCCATTGTCTGAAGCTGCAGTGAGAAAACTCTTGCCCTGATGCACTCTTCCACTCACTGGCGCATCAGTTGACACGCGACCAACTCTAGTAGTCACAGTTGGAGAGGCAGGGACGCACTTATGGGCCGCAGCCTTGACGGTACCACGATTCCTGGCGCTCTTATTTGGTTTCCGTTGTGGTATTTTCACGTCGCGCCCTTGCGAGGCGTGGTCTCACGACGGAGTCGAGAATTCGGGCAACAAAGTGCACAAATAGTAATCCCTCGACTACCTAAGTCAACGTATTCTGGCTGCACTTGCGTATTTCCAAGTGCCTGGCGGCAACGTGCAGTGTGCCCTTGCAGTAGCTTCTCTCTCTGGCGTTATCTGCTCTTGCTCAGGAGGCATCTAGGAGCGCCACAGAGGCTGCCTCAACAGAGGCTGCCTCAGGAGTTTCTGACTGACACTTTTTGGCGCGTCTTGCTGCCACTTGACCGCTCCTGGCCCCTCCGCTAGCTGCTTCACTCAAAGCATCCTACCAGTCTTGCGCAGGTGGTCGCTTTGGTCCCGACCATCCTGATAGTGCGGACCAAATTCCCGACCGTCGGATCAACGAGGCGTTTTGTCTCTCGCGCGCCGACGTTTTTTATGAGTCGACGTCACGCTTCCATGAGTGCACCGTGTTAGCAAGATGCCTTGTTGTCCACCAAGCCGTGTATGCCATCCTGTGGCTTGCAGAGCTGGCGAGGTGCTCTACACAAGGTCGAAGGATCGCAGCGCGGCAGCTGCTGCGAAGCGGGTCCACGAGAGGAAGGTGGGAAGTCAAGCCGCCGCGCTTCCGACCCCCCCCTCCCACGGCGCTTGCTGTCCCTCGAGGGCGCTTGTGCGGACCACACCCCTGCACTGCAGCCTGAAGTGGGAGGCATCCGCACGTCATGGGCGCGCTGGCCGTGTGGCATGGGGGTCGTCAGCACGGTTTTCGATTTTGGGGTTTAGGTCCGTGATGGAGGTTTGCCGCCGGAGCATCTGGCGTCACCGCCTTCTGAGAGCATCCGGAGGCCGGCCAGGTATACACCTCTCTGCCCCCTCCCCTCCAGTGCTGTGCCGGAACGATGCCAGAAGTGCAACTGCCAAATGAAACGAAATATTTTTTCATGCAGGAGCGCGTGATGGGCGCTCCTGCTTGAGAGGAAGGTGCCCTGGAAGCGATGCGCGCTCCGGCTTGTTCGCCCTGTGAGTCTTCACCGGGCGCCCTGCCGGCTTTTGCCCCGAGTACCAAATGTCCCGTAATTGAACGAAATAGAGGTGGAGAGTGCCCCCCGGGTTCGCCAAGCCGGTCGAACTCTTGTGAGCACTCTGCGCTTCGTACTCGGAGGGCATCTCCGGCGCCTCGACCCGTCATCTTAGCGCAGCCTGTGTGCGGGCCGGGTGTGGGGGGGTACTGCTTGGCCAGCGGCTTCTCCCTCGTGCTGCCGCCATCCTCGCCATCGTTCTCCCCGGTGGCTGCCTCGGACCGCCCGAGCTCCACACCACACTCTCAGACCAGCCCTGGCCGGCTGGGCTCTGGCGCAGTGCTTTCAGATCGCCCAGCCACTCATGCTGGCGTGCGCCCGAGACCAGGATTTGCGTCGCATCAGGGCCATAGCGTCGGGAAATTCAGGGTACGCCACATCTCATTCACACTGCGCAGCATCCCGCCGGCAGCTCCCCACTTATCAATCCCTTTGCAGCTCTTCCCATTGCTGCCCGGGCCGCGCTCCGGGCCTGCCCGCAGAGAAGCCCGCACTGCTTGTCAGAGTCAGCGTCTCGGAGGACTGCCGCGCATGCCAGCCTATGCGAGGTAGTGGCTTTGGTATCGAAGTGATGCGAGTGCATTGATTCGGTCAACGTGGAAAACTCATGATTTTAATCCGCCCGAAGGCGTTCTGTGCCCCCGCTTTCACCTTCAACAGGCAACCCTTCACTGTGCCTGTCCAGCGGGCTTTGCCTCAGCGCTCGGAAGTTGCCCTGCTTGGCCGTGTTGCGCTTCTTCCACAGGGTTTTAGGATTTTGGCCGTGTTGCGCTTCCAGGGTTTTAGGGTTTTGGCCGTGTTGCACCTCCAGTCAGAAACTGCCCGCATCTCTTGCCTTTGCCGCTCAAGACCCCCCCTTCCTGTCCCGTTCCTGGGCTTTCCCCAGCCCTGGGTATTGCAGGCCGTGGCACTGAATGTATGGCCACGGGCAACGGGCGCAGGATACTCCATCACGCCGCCGTGCTGCGGACACATCAGCGGCCCTTGGAAGAGATCCCCTGTCAGACTGGAGGGCGTCGCCAGTGCACCCTAGCCCAGGTTCGCCTGCAGCCCCCCCCCCACAATAGTCATCAGAACACTGCGTGTATGGCTTAACTTCTTCCCGAACTGGGGTGGTTCATGGATGGGTGCCCAAGGCCGGTCATGGACGGGTGCCCGAGGCCGGTCATGGATGGGGGCCCAAGGCCGGTCATGGATAGGTGCCCAAGTCCGGTCATGGATGGGTGCCCAAGGCGTGTCACGGAGATGTGGCTTGGTGCCTGGGGGTGCGACGTGGTGTGGAGACAGGTGACGCTGCAATGAGATCTGGCGACAAGGAAATCCGCCCGAAAGGTACGCTCGTCCGCCTGCTGCATTGAAAGCACTACCCCCGAGGCTGTGCGTCATGGGAGGAGAAGGCGTGCGGTGTGCCCGCGATAGGTGTACGGATCAAGGGGTTGAGTGGGACGTGGCATTAAGCCGGGGCACGAGCAGCGGAGAGGCATGCGGCGCGGTTTCGGGCTGCCCTGTGGTAGGTCGAGGAAAGCCATGGGACGCGCGGGCAAGGGCCGGGCACGAGACCTTCGAATGGGCCGCGCCCTATGAGACGCTCGACGTGGAGGCCCTCCTCACGCGCCTCGCACAAGGAGCACAAGCGGGCGAGGTGCGCCTACCTCCCGCCCCATTGTGAAAGACTTCTACGATGGCGCACTCCCGGATGCGGCCAGCCTTTGGCCCATCCTCCACCTATGGGTGCGTGCAGTGGTGCGTGGCGCATGGGGGATCGCGCCGTGCTCAGCAGGCCCGTGCTGATTGAGATTCCGTGATTGGCCGGATGTGCGCACCACGCTGGGAGGTGCGAGCCACTGTAGCTCCTCTTGCTGCATTCCTCTTTGAGGTGCACTTCGTGCAGTAGGCTGTAGGCGCACCGTGGATAAGGCGGCTGCGGGACCCAACCCCGTGAGGATCTGACGGCTGCAGGCAGCACGGCGCGCCCAACCCTGTAACACTCTTAGGACTGCAGGCAGCGCGGCGCGTCGACCCTCAGCTGCCTGTATCTCCAGCTGCGGGGCTTTGGCATGCTCTCCCCTCGGAGGGGTTTGGACCCGGGGGGTCGTTTCCTGGCGGCCGCAGCAGAGTGGACTGCTCTCAGAGGGTCCTCTCCGTGCGGCGAGGCAGAGCTGTGAGGTAAGGGGTATAGACAAACAGGACGAGTCGCGCAGTGTGCAAGTTGGAGGACAGCTCGCAGTCATTTGTGCGATGTGCCATCCACCATTAACCGACGTGCCTCATCCGATGTTCTTCGACCGTTTTGCGAGCTTGCAGCGCTCTCGGGCCTCGCGGGCCTCATCCGATGTTCTTGGACCGTTTTGCGAGCTTGCAGCGCTCTCGGGCCTCGCGGGCCTCGCGCATCCGCGATCGCCAACAACAGAACTCCTGGCAATTCGTTCTCATCAGAATTACACAGCTTCTGTTTGCACGGAGCATATTCCAGGAGGCATCTCTGTAAGGAGGCAGCGTTACTGACCGACCCCCAGCTGGCCGTCTGGGGGTATTTGCTTTCCTTTGGAGCGCCGCTACTCCACCATGAATGCGCATGCGAACTGGGGGATACAAAAAGTCTTTTCGGAGCGCATTTCATCTTTTGGTTGGTGCTTGAGTGTGTGCCGCAATGAACACTTGTGCTGCCGAGCAGATTTTCTCTTAGGCGGTGCTGTGCGCGTCCTTGCAATTGGCGAAGTTTCAAAGCCTTGAGGGCCCATCTCGCTGTGCATTAGCCGCTGCCCTTTGGGACTGCAGCCGCCCAAAGGGCAAAATCAAGCAAGCATTTCCCTCCACCTTGTTTCTTGTTGGGTAAGCACGCATGCTTAGCTTCGGCAAGCTAGGCAGAAAGCGAGTGCTTATCCATGGGTACTTTGGGTACTTGAGGGTGCTTGAGGGTGCGTTGGGCGCTTTGCAGTTTGGGGTTTGCCTTTCCAATCCAAAGTGCAAAACGGGCCCAGTGCTTGCTGCGCACGCCGCATGCGGCATGCACGTTCTGACCTTTCGACACAACACACCACTTCCGAGGATCACCGCCGAAACGATGGCGCGCGTCCTTGTAGGATGTGCCTCGAAGCCGCGACGTGATTCCAGGAGTGGGGCTTCAATCATTGCCACGAGGCGCCTGCAAGCACAGTCCTGGCGCAGATGCGGCCCGAGGAAGCGCTCCGGGAAGCCTCCGCGGGATGGCGGCGGCATTCTGCTCGTAGCAAAAGCCGCGTGCGCCATATACCCCCATCCTTTTGTCGCTCGGACGCTCCAATGCTTTTTTTCGCATAACCTTGTATCAGTCCAAGGAGGTCGGGAGGATGAGCTTCGGAAGGCCGGTCGGCGCATGTTGCGCTCTCAGAGTACCGAGTACCGCGCCCTGCCGCCCAGACCCCACGTGTCTCCCCCTTCTATCCTACTGAAGGGGGTTGCCCTCGTTGTGGCGAGGCGGCGTTCTGAGATGCCGGCTCTGGTCGTGGCGGAGGGCGGTGTTTTCAGCTGCCGGAGCACTCACTTCCAGCTGCAGGTGCGGGGCTCGGGAGGAGCGCCCTGGCTCGGTGGTTCAAGGCTCTCACCTTCCCAGCAGCCTGGCATCGCTGTACTCTGGGTTATCCACTCCAGGAGGACCGAGTTATGGCATGCCAGTCAGACCTGGGTCATTCAGCAGCCCGCACACCTGAAGGCTAAGCCATGTCTGTGTGCATGCGCGCCGATTGCCACCTCCGCGTCGAGATACCGCTGACCCATCCCTTCCCCCCATTTCACGCCTCCCTGCTCTCCATGCCTCCCTCTTCGAAATGTGCTCCCCAAAGATGCGGAGGAGGCGCGTCTGTGGTGAAGCGTATAGGGTATAGGGTCGAGCAGCATCCAGGACATAGGGTTGAGCAGGGTCTAGGGTTTGGGGTCAAGCAGCGCCTGGGGTGTAGGGTTGGGCATTTGGTGCTCTTGTGCGATCCCGCAGGCCAGCTGAGTGCAGGCGTGGGGTTGTGGGGACAGCGTTGATGGCAGGCGCAGGGATGTGGGGACGGCGGTGATGGCAGGCGTGAGGGTTTGGGGCGGTGTTGATTTACAGGCATTTCGCCTGCAACTCCCGCCACTCTAAACACCAAGCACGGAGGTGTGCCGGCGGCGGCAGACCCTGTGCCGCTCCTTGCTGACGTGCCTGTTGTGACTTGCCTACCTTGTGGAGCAATGCACGGCCGTGGTCCACGCCTTGCGGCATGAAGTTGGTCCGGGCAAGGCAACTCGTGTGAGCTAATGCTGATTGGCCAAGCGCCTACACGGGCTTTCTCCTCAGTTCACTTCCAATGTGTCGGCCTGTGGAATCCTCGGCGGGGGGCAGGCGAGGGACGGGGAGGGCGCGGGAGGGAGGAGGCACTTTTCAGGGGCTCTACCAGGTGTGCGGGGGAGTGTCGCGCAAGCTGCAGCTCCTGAGCGATCTGGAATGGGGGGCTGGGGGGCCTGGGGGGGGCGGCCCTCGGCAGAAATTCGCTCCACCGGTGCGGAGCCCCATCTGTCTGTCCCTGCCGTACAAACCACTTGGATCAGGCGTGTCTGGCGCGTCCCTGCTTCGCCTCGCAGCCTTTGAATCTGACGTGGCAGGCCTGGCGCGTCCCTGCTTCGCCTCGCAGCCTTTGAATCTGACGTGGCGGGCCTGGCGCGTCCCTGCTTCGCCGCGCAGCCTTTGAATCTGACGTGGCGGGCCTGGCGCGTCCCTGCCTCGCCTCGCAGCCTTTGAATCTGACGCGGCGGGCTTGCTCTTGCGCTCTTGGCAGAGCGAGACCCCCAAGCTCCAGTTCTGCGAGGCTCCAGCGCTGAGGAAAGGGACCTCGCTTGCCCTAATCCTGACACTCAAGACGTCAAGAGTGGGGGGCGTAGATTTCGTCCGTATATTTAGGGGGGCGTTAGATGGGATAACGAGCTGCCCTTGTGCCTGAGATTGTTGGAGCTTGAGCGGATATGCCACAGGCAGCCGGCGCGCATCATCTGCTGGCTACGCGCCGAGGAGCCGCCCCAGGAAGCGCTCGCATGTCGGCGGTTCTGGCTGAGGACTACTGAGCAACATCCACTGGCGGGAGCTGAAGGGGATGCAGCGGGACTTTGGGCTGGGGGGGGTGCTTCCGGGTGCGCAGCGCGTGGTCGGGCCCCGGGAGCAGAAGGGGACGGCGGTGCCGACGGAGGCACTGCTGCACAAGCACGCCCTCGTCCAGGAGCTGGCTGCCGGGTGCAAGGTGCGCCCGTCCAGGCGGGAGGTCCGCTGCCATTCTCGAGGTCCTCTGCCCGGAGCGAGGGGTGGATGATCGCGGCGGGCAAGAGGGGAGGGAGGGGTGGATCCGGCGCATAACACGGGGAGGTTTGGGGTTGGGGGGCATTGAGCACACGGGTGCGCTGTTGGCTGCGTCGACCTAGAAGCCCGGGCGCCGCAGATACCCGAGTGTCACTCGAGCACCCGATGACAGGCAGCTTGGCTTGCGCACCCTTGGCTCAGGCCGCGCAGGCGGTCGCGCCTCACGCGGCGTGTCTCAGAGAGCTGACTGCTGGGAACCTCGGCGCATCTCCGGATTGCCAAGAGGGCCCTCTGATGCGCGAGCGTGGTGGTGCGGGGCGTCCTCGGAGGCAGGTAGTACAGCAGCAGCTCGAGCTGGTGCGGACAGCGCCTGGGTTGATGCCGAGCTTCGTGGCGGGTATTCGCAGCCAGGATGGCCCGCAGGCGGAGATGGCTTCGGTTGCACAACACTCCCAAACGCAGCACCGCTTGAACGACCTCGTGGCGCGCTTGGAGACTTCTCTTCCCCCCGCCAGCAAGGACGGAGACGCCCCTGGCTCGGAGCCGTCATCGGCCACCCTGGATTCCTTAGAGCGGCCCCTCTCACCGTCGATGGAGGGCTCTTTGGGAGTTCAGGCCGTTGCGAGCGCGCCTGCTCGGCGCCGCACGACGGCGAAGGACACTCTCCGGGCTGCGGCTGAGCGGAGCCTGCAAAACTGCGACCTCCCACCACCTTCCTGGGAAGCCCAGAGCGAGGCGGCCGCGCCGCGCCCGTGGCAGGCCTCAGGGGGGAGTACGCTGGAGGGTTCCGTGGCAGAGGCAGATGCCGGTGGGGTGGCAGACACGCTCGAGAAGCTTGCGGGGGGTGCGGAAATGAGCAGGCTGAGCCTGGAGCACGCCTGGTATGCTGCCGGACGGCGAGCAGAAGCAGCCCCGAAGCCGCTGGGTGGGCCGGTCAGCGCGGAGCCGACGGGGCTTGGCGGGGCGGAGGAGGAGGGAAGGCCCTCAACGGGCCTAGTCCGCAACGAGAGGAAGACCGCAGCCATAGTGGATCAGACAGAGAACGTGGGCGCTGGCACGCATGCTCCGGAGCCGGCGTCCTCCATGGGAGCCCCCGGCCCCGTGCCCGACGGGCG
Organism: Cymbomonas tetramitiformis; assembly: GCA_001247695.2. NCBI lineage: Eukaryota > Viridiplantae > Chlorophyta > Pyramimonadophyceae > Pyramimonadales > Pyramimonadaceae > Cymbomonas > Cymbomonas tetramitiformis. The sequence goes on along the minus strand of LGRX02034357.1, from coordinate 7,619 downwards.
GCCGGCGACCCGCACGCACAGCCCAAGCATCTCGGAGCACGCGCGCCGGATCAACGGTGATGCCGATCCAACCTTGAGCCATCCAGGCGACGGCTCACAGACCAATCCACAGCCCAATCTGAGCGCGCCACCTGGCGCTAATCCACAAGTCAACGCGAGCCCGTACCCCAACTTCAATTTGCAGGCCAGTCCGAGCAACAGCAGTGCGGGCGCTGCGGCTGGGAAGGTGGGGGGCGACAGCGATGCCAGCCGGGCGGGCTCGCCGGCCGTGCGGCAGCTGCCTCCTTACCTTCCAAGCTCGGATTATCTGATGGACGTCACAGCGCCTCGGGCAGGGGTGATCATGGCCGGCAACGGGCGCGTGAAGAAGCAGTACGGCGGCGCGGGGAGCGAATATGCGTCGAAGTTCGAACTGGCGGAAGGGCGCTGGCATACAGTGGTGTTCCCGGCGCTGACGCCCGCCAGCCGTGACGATGTGCTCCTTCTCAACAGCTGGCTGCAGGGAATGTTCCAGCAGTTCCACCACGACGGGGTGAGTGATATCCGCTCAGCGCTGCTGGTCTACTCCATCACCCTCCTTGAGATTGTGGCCAGATAGACCCCCCGCACCGCCCCTCGCGGCCCCTTCCTTCCTCAGATCATCTTCCAGATGGTGGCATTTCCCCCAAACTTGCACTCTCCTTTGTCGAAGATCACGAAGCGAAGGCTCGCAATCAGAGGAGCAATCTCAGACCCCCGGCGCTGGCAGCCCCCCCCTCAGGAGGCTCAAGTGCAGGGCGGCTCTACGACAGGGGACATGCCAGGGCACAAGCAGCAAAGACGACCAATGTTGGGAAGTCCTTTCCAGCGCGTCATCTAGGGAGTGGAAGCGGCGTCGCCACTGTCATTGTTGCTACGGAAAGAGGGGTCTCCTCCAGCTGCCCCGTCAGCTTTCCTCTCCCACTCGTTGCTGCCAATGGCCTGTGTGTGCTTATCCTTGAACACTGCTCCTTTGGCACCCCGTCGCCACAGAAGACCGGCTGCATTATGTACCCACGCCGGGGATCAAAGGATTCAGCACACACTTTGGGACACTTATCCGGATTCTCCGGAGCTCACTAGTGAAGAATGGGACTCCCTGAGCCTCGCTGAGCCACCCGATCCCATCTGCATCTACACCGCCAGCGCACTGTTGGCTTGTGCCTAAAGCCAGTTCATCCCTGCCCCCCGAGCTGCGCGAGCCATATCTCCACCACCAACCTCACGCGCAGGATGACCCCTCTGCTCCCTGAGCCTCACTGGACCACCTGAGCCCCTCTACGAGTGCCCTGCTGGCGCACTGTTGCTGTGTCTCTGAAGCCGGCTCACCTCCGCCACTCGAGCCATCACTTCACCACCAAGCCCACATCCGGGACCACCCCGCTGCCCTCTACCCGCCCTAGAGCCTGGTCTCAAGAGAGCTTGCCCACCCACGCCACGGCCAGAATGTCCAAGGGCTGTCTCGAGGGGCTGAGAATGATAAACTGGGCCGCTCTCATCCGAACCTGCGCCCCCGCCACCGACTTGTGCCTGTAGCCCTCTACCCCCAGCACCAACTCCACATGACTGAAGCCCTTGCACTGATTGCCTTGCGAGGAAGCTGCGAACTTGAGCAATGCGCTCCACACTTGCCCTACAACTGTCGTGCTTTACTGTTCCTACTTGGGATCCCATCCCCACAGTCGCCTGTGTGTCCCAAGCCCTCCCGGTGGCCAATAGTTCACCATCCGGTCGTCGCCTTCCCGACAGCTGCTCACTGTTAGTTCCGGCACGGCCAGCAACCTCGCCCCGTGGGCACAAAAGTTGATGAGATGCTGTATGCTGCCGTGCAACCTGTTGTAAGTGGTCATCGCTGCCGGGATGGGCCCCCGGGCTCTGAGGGGCCCGGCGTGTGTCATCTCCACCCGCGGACCTCCCCACATCTCCCCCGGCATCCTCATCAGTTCCCCCCATGCCATCAACCCCCCCAAGAAGGCCGGCCACCCGCCTGCTCGCCCCCATCAAGGTGGCCACCCCTCCCTCAGCCAAGGCCATTGCTTGCTCCGGCGAGGCCCCACGCTGCTCCTGAGCCAGACCCCACCCTCCGGCGACGAAAGGTCCTCCCACTCCGCCAAGATATCCTCGACACTTGACGCCGCCTGGCTGCGCCCGCCTGTGGCTGCACGCCCCCCTCCAGATCGCGCCTCGGCGGTGTGTGTGTCTGTGTCTGCTGAAAATACGAAGGCTTCTAAGCAGCTACCTGGCAGTTTCAAGTGGTCTTGCAAAAGCCGATGCTGCCAATAGTCCAGCTGCTGGCCCACTGGTCCGAGCCGTCGCTGCCAATAGTCCAGCTGCTGGCCCACTGGTCCGAGCCGTCGCTGCCAATAGTCCAGCTGCTGGCCCACTGGTCCGAGCCGTCGCTGCCAATAGTCCAGCTGCTGGCCCGCTGGTCCGAGCCGTCGCTGCCAATAGTCCAGCTGCTGGCCCACTGGTCGACGTGCTGCTAATAGATCCAGCTGCTTTGGCCCACTGGTCAGAGCCGTGGCTGCCAATGAGTCAGCTGCTGGCCCACTGGTCCGAGCAGTGGCTGCCGGGTCAGCTGCGCCCACTGGTCCGAGCCGATGCTGCCCAATGGTCAGCTGCTGGCTCACTGAGAAGGTGACGTCGCTGCCAATAATTGGCTGCTGGCTCACTGGTCCCAGACGATGCTGCCAATGGTCAGCTGCTGGCCACACTGGTCCGAGCCGTCGCTGCCAATAGTCCAGCTGCTGGCCCACTGGTCAGGCGATGCTGCCAATGAATGGCCTGCTGGCCCACTGGTCCGACAGTCGCTGCCAATAATTCAGCTGCTGACCCACTGGTCCGAGCCGTCGCTGCCAATAGTCCAGCTGTGGCCCACTGGTCGAGCCGTCGCTGCCAATAGTCCAGCTGGCCCACTGGTCCGAGCCGTGGCACTGCCAATAGTCCAGCTGCTTGGCCCACTGGTCCGAGCCGTCGCTGTAATGTAGTCCAGCTGCTGGCCCGCTGGTCGAGCCGTCGCTGCCAATAGTCCAGCTGCTGGCTCACTGTCCGAGCCGCGCTGCCAGTAGTCCAGCTGCTGGCCCGCTGGTGAACGTCGCTGCCAATAGTCCAGCTGCTGGCCCACTGGTCCGAGCCGTCGCTGCCAATAGTCCAGCTGCTGGCCCACTGGTCCGAGCCGTCGCTGCCAATAGTCCAGCTGCTGGCCCACTGGTCCGAGCCGTCGCTGCCAATAGTCCAGCTGCTGGCCCGCTGGTCCGAGCCGTCGCTGCCAATAGTCCAGCTGCTGGCCCACTGGTCCGAGCCGACGCTGCCAATAGTCCAGCTGCTGGCCCACTGGTCCGAGCTGTCGCTGCCAATAGTCCAGCTGCTGGCCCACTGGTCCGAGGCTGATGCTTTCGCCACACCCATTTCCAAGCAAGAGTCTAGTGGTTGTCCAGGTCGATCCCGAGATGCTCTCAACCACCAGGGGGATTTGCAGCAGCGGGCCAGCTCAAGGGGCAGAAGGCAGGTGCCACAAGAGAATCTGCCCAATGGGAAATGTGATGCTGGCAAGAGTGCACACATCTCAACTAGGGGGCGTGAGTGTGCTCGACCACTGGGAGCTTGGCGGCTGCCCGAGTCAAGAAATCCCTCGAGTTCCAGGCCTCCTCCATGTCTGCCAACATACGGCCCTTCCGCTCGAAGCGGGCGACCGAGGCGCCCGGAGCCTGCGTCCAACGCACAATCTCCACAAGCGAGGCAGCCTATGCTGGCATCCCCCCTGCGAACTTCGCCACGTGGAGGGCCCTTGTGCCCCCATCCATTGCACATGCCCGCGCGCGAGGGTGAAACATGCGATTGCCCGCACGGCTACTTCCTCAAACAGAGCCCGGAACCCTCCAGCCGTGCAGGGTTGGGAAGGGTTGTAACAGAGCCTCTGCCCGTTGTTCATTTCGATGTTGCGCAGGACTACCTTTCGGGTGTTTGGGGGGGGCATACTGTTCACGGACTTCATGCCAGTTCGGCGCACGATCTCGTTGCACACATCCACCGCTTTGCTGTAAAGCGTTGGGCTCATGGCTATGCCATAATTACATACCACTTGGCCCCCTGGGACCAGCGGCAAGTTGGTGCACTTTAGCTTGTTGTCGTGTCCTGGATTGAATGTGGTTGTCATGAGGTCGGGGATCTCGTCAATTTTGAACACACTGTGCAGTTGCGCGCAGTCTCGCGTTTGTTCGTGGGCAGCAGCCCCGCCGTCTGTACGGTGGCGTTGACGATGACGCCCACAAATCCACACTTGCTCTTGGCGGGTACATTGAATGTTTCATCGGGCATCTTGAACTGGTCTTTGAATGCGACATGAGGCACCGCGAGTAACGTGAGCTGGTTCTCCACATTGGTCTTGCACAGCTAGCAAAAAGCGCAGTGAGGTGGCGGGGGGAGCGGCAGGTCCACATTCACTGCATCGAGCGAGGAGAGCTGCTGCTGCGCGTGTGGAGGGGCCATTGCCGTCTCCTCACTGAACTTATGGAGACGGCCGAAAGCCGGGCACGCTTCGCCACCGAGGACCGCGACCGGCAGCTGGCCGCCATGCGCGCCAGGCACGGCAGCGAGCTCGCCAAAATGACTAAAGAGCGGGATGAGTGGAGGGTACGCAGGAGGCCCGTGAATCTCCCCCCGTGCCGTACCTCCCTGTCCTTCCCGAGTGCCCTCAGCTCTCGGGTGCTTGTTGGGCGCACGCGCGTCTCTTCACACGAGCGGGCTGCGATGAGCGGCAGGCTCGGAGGAGGCTGGCAGCATGCGGTTGCTCAACTGCTCTGTGTGCCGCCTTCATGTGGCGGGGCCGGCTGCGTGTGGTGGCTGTTGTGCCGTCTTGCCGGTGCGGATGGGGGTCTGTGGCGGAAGTGAGAGGAGATGGGTGCATCCTGGCGCAGATGCGCGCCGAGGAGGCGGAGGCGAGGCTGTCAAGTATGCAGTGGATGGGGGGTAAGAAAAAGCGAGCAAAGAAGAGCGTGGCTGAAAACCCGAAGAAATCTGCCGAAACATCCCACAGGTAATGCAGCCACCCAACAGACCCCTTTGTCTGGCACTCCTGGCAGCGCCCTTGGTGTGGAGCGGTCACCTTGGTGCTGTGGGGCTCGCGCGTGCACCCGGAGTGCTACACGCTGGTCGCGTGTTGATTCCGTGGGGACGGCGGCCGTGCGTGCGGTCTTGGTAGGTCAGACCGGCCACTGGAACGGTCAGTGGCTGCATTGAGTTTGATGGGCGCGCCTGAGCGCTGATTGATCCCTTTGGCTCTGATTGCTTCGTTGGTGCTGAGTGGTGCGTGACCGTGGTGTCGATTGGGCGGCTTGGTGCTGATTGGTGCTGATTGGTGGGTGACCGAGGTGTCGATTGGGCGGCTTGGTGCTGATTGGTGGGTGACCGAGGTGTCGATTGGGCGGCTTGGTGCTGATTGGTGCGTGGCCGAGGTGTCGATTGGGCGGCTTGGTGCTGATTGGTGGGTGACCGAGGTGTCCATTGGGCGGCTTTGGTGCTGATTGGTGGGTGACCGAGGTGTCGATTGGGCTGCCTTGGTGCTGATTGGTGGGTGACCGAGGTGTCGATTGGGCGTCTTGGTGCTGATTGATGGGTGACCGAGGTGTCGATTGGGCGGCTTGGTGCTGATTGGTGCGTGGCCGAGGTGTCGATTGGGCGGCTTGGTGCTGATTGGTGGGTGACCGAGGTGTTGATTGGGCGTCTTGGTGCTGATTGGTGATTAAGGCGCCTCGTCTTCCCCTGTGCACAGCCCGTAGATGTCAATTGTTCCAGATCTTGCAGGATGGCTCACATGTTGCTGATCGCATATTTAGTCCATTGGATCACGATAACTGAATTTTTACTCCGTTGGATCTCGCCGCCTGACTTTGGTTGCCTCCCTTCTCTCTCCCTCTGGGATTTGCAGCCACTCTGTCGACACTGACCAGAAGTGGCCGAGCACGGACGGCTATGATCCGTTCTTGGTTTACGAAATGGAGCCGACGCCTTTAGATCTACTCCACTCTGCCGATGAGGAGGAGGAGGAGGAGGAGGAGGAGGAGGAGTACGACGGTGACGTGGCATGCCAATGGGTCTACGGTGAAGGCACCCACGAATCCTGGACGCAGACATTAGAGGTGGAGCGCAAGCCACGGCACAGGTACACGGTTTCGGAGGGGATTCCAGTAAAGGCTGCCGAAACGGAGAAGGCTTCAGATGATGGAGATAAGGTGACTATTGTCCATTCCTGTGGTTGCTCCTTGTTCAGATCATTGCATTGGGGTGCAGGGTTTTGGTGGCGGGGGCTGAGCTTGATGACATGAAGCCGGTGGTTGGTTAGAGGCCCGCAATGCGACATGGAGGAGGCTTAACGTGTGGGGATAGAAGGGTGTGAGTGGGGTGATGGGCTGCCTGGAAAGCGGCAGGGAAAGCGCCGTCACACAATGAGTGATGCCGCCATGAAAGACGTCACTTTGCAGCCCAAGAAGCCCTCGGCGGAGGTGGAGTCCAGCTCTGGAGAGCTTGGGGAAGACCAGGAGGCACTCATTGCCGAGCTCAAATCAGAAATCGACTTTAAGCAGGTCAGGGAGGGTGCTGCCAAACAAACAACAGGGGAGGGGGGAGGGAGGGAGGCTGCGGATGGCGCTGCTGACAGAGGAAGATTCTCGATTCGGGTTACGCTGGAGCCCACGTGGCGTAGAGAAAACGATCGCCTGGAAAACATTTGGAGGGCGCCAAGAGGAAGTTGCGCGCTCGGACGGGGAAGCAAGTAATGGGCGCACACTCCCGGTGGCGCAGCTCCGGAGAGGTGTCCCGCGCAGCAGTTGCTAGGGTGGCGGCGCGCCGAGAGCGCGCGTGTCGCGGCGTGCTTGGCCGAGCCCTATGCCACTGGATGTGGGCTGAGACGTGCATGCGCCAGGGACCAATAGGAGTCATCCTGATGCCACGTTCACAACCGAGCTTACCCTCCTTTCAGTTTTCTTCTAAACTGCGTCAGAGCACCTTTATGGCTGCTCTGCCCAAAAGGCACCTGCAGTGCAGCGCGGGAAGCGCACCTTTATGGCTGCTCCCCCAAAAGGCACCTGCAGTGCGGCGCGGGAAGAGCACCTTCATGGCTGCTCCCCCAAAAGGCACCTGCAGTGCAGCGCGGGAAGCGCACCTTTATGGCTGCTCTGCCAAAAGGCACCTGCAGTGCGGCGCGGGAAGCGCACCTTTATGGCGGCTCCCCCAAAAGGCACCTGCAGTGCGGCGCGGGAAAGAGCACCTTCATGGCTGCTCTGCCAAAAGGCACCTGCAGTGCAGCGCGGGAAGAGCACCTTTATGGCTGCTCTGCCAAAAGGCACCTGCAGTGCAGCGCGGGAAGAGCACCTTTATGGCTGCTCCCCCAAAAGGCACCTGCAGTGCGGCGCGGGAAGAGCACCTTTATGGCTGCTCTGTCAAAAGGCACCTGCAGTGCAGCGCGGGAAGAGCAGCTTTATGGCTGCTCTACCAAAAGGCACCTGCAGTGCAGCGCGGGAAGCGCACCTTTATGGCTGCTCCCCCAAAAGGCACCTGCAGTGCAGCGCGGGAAGCGCACCTTTATGGCGGCTCCCCCAAAAGGC
>LGRX02034356.1:0-20483 GCA_001247695.2 Cymbomonas tetramitiformis | reverse complement strand
ATTGGTGCGCCGCAGGCGGAATTTTTTTCAAAATGTCGCATTTTCACGGGTTTATCACTGAAATTTTAAGAAAATCGCTGGCTGATTGAAAAAAACATGACCCACTATTCTTACGATTTTCATAGGACGCTGGCGCTGGCGGGGGGGGGAGGGGGGATGGGCATCCAAGTTGGCGAATATTGCTGGCTGGTCCCAAATCTCCGGTTTTCTTACTGTATTACCGAGTGATTACTGTACACGCTCAACATATTCCTCCCCCCAAAGACAAATTAATAATCATCACAAGATAGTAGATATCGGCACAACTGTACACCATCATATCGAATACATACAGTAATCACTCACCTTTAAGAAAACCCGGCGATAAGAAACCAGCCAGCTTTTTCTTTTGGGGGGGGGTACCGAAGTTGTCGAGAATAGCTGGCTGGTTTTTTTGAGCTATGGAATACTCGAAAATAAGAAATATGGGTGCTGGCTGAAGAGAATTTTAGGCGATTTTCCAATTTCTTATGTTAAGAAAACTTGGCTGGGACATTTTCAACTGATATCCATTTAACCCCCACGACTCTTATGTTTCAAAAGTTATCATGCGATACAACATTTTTAATGTGCTTAGCAAGATGCACTTCGAAATATCGATGGCACATGAAAGTTATTATCACACTAGAAACCATATCAATCTCAACCTCAGCGATGGTTTTTAAGATTTTTAAGAAACTGGCTGAGCTGGGGTGAGTGAACCGTCTACGGCTAAGAAATAAGCTGGCTGGATCAAGAGATCGTGATTGCTAATTCTTCGCGATTCCATAGGACGCTGGCGCTGGCGGGGGGGGGAGGGGTACGCTGATTGGTGAGAATAGCTGGCTGACCCCAATTCTCCGGTTTTCTTAAAGGTGAGTGATTACTGTATCGCACGTTACAATGGATCTAACCTCCGGCGCCATGGGGTGCAAACCCAAAGTCGTAAGGCGCGGATAGGTCGCCTTCGAACCGATCAATGGAACTGAACGAAGGTTGCTTGGATGACAAATCCTTACTTTTTAATCCTTGTATCGTGATCGAATCAGATATGTCGCAGTCAAAAGCACCTCATGATCGCACACCACTATCCGCGCCAAGGAAGCATCTCCTTCTCAAAATAAATACATACTATCACTGCATCATTACCATTGCTAACAGCATATCACCGTCGACAAGGCTGGCGTGTTCATACAACACCCCACAGCACGCAATCATTGTTCTGGTATATTTCGCCCAAAAGATCTATCCAAAACTCGATCGCACATGCGAAGCAGGCAAACTGTTCCTGGAGATCGGAACTCCATTTGATTCTGACCGTGCGCACATCTGCCGATCGCCGAACACCGCGAAACAAACCGAACTTGCAATAATGTGTCATCACACAGCATACATCATCCGCTAATAATCATCAGAATCCAATACCAGGAGCATGCCATAGTCGACATACAAGAGCTGGTTATACTAGTTGATGGTAAAGGTAAAATTGGAGTCCGAGCGAAAATCCTGCAGTGAGAATGCATCAACGCCCAGGCGAGCAAGATGATTTTCTACGACGAGGTAAGGGTGGTGACGATTAGTATGTGGATGAGTAGTCCTGCCAAAGAACAATAAGTCACCCGCTATACTATTTACAGTCGCCGCAGGGATTGCCCACACATCAGCTCTAACAACACGAACATATAACTCGCGTCTGCTGTGCACTCCCATGTATAAACGTCCTTGACAGATCATCAATTCCCTTGACGAAACCGCCATGCATATTATCCTCACAATACGTTGTTATAATATCGAAGCCGACATATTATTCCTAGTTAAGGAGAGCGTCTGTCATGAACGTTATCAGCATATCCTCGTTGGTCATTCTATCAACATTGAAGTTCCGCGTTATCAAAATGCTGCGCACACAAAACATCAGGGAACTATGTTTCATGTCATCGAAATGACGGTTAGCCATATAATACAACGCTTTCAACTCCACATTCGGTGGCATACTATCCGACGATGAATACTATAACGTCGTTATCCTCACTATCATCATCGGCACAGTACGAACATCGGCACAGGTCTCTCTACACTATAATGTCGCCGAACTCCTCAACGAGTTCATCTATGTCCTCCATACCATTACGGACGCCATCATCGCTATCACCATCATCCGAAATGAGCTCTGCATCTATATCGATTGGTAAGTTGAAAGTCGGAAACCGCAAGGAGTTATACATGAAGTTGTTGTATAAGTCATCATAGATACTCAATACCGCAGACGATAAATGAAATGTCAGATAATAAGCCTTCACCTCGCCATACCACGTGCTGTATGGTAGCATACTGCAAACCACAATCGTTCCACAACGAAGTCGACATAACACTAACAAATTTAACAGAACGCCCCACACAACGTGATGCAGTTGTCCACGATCGTTGCCAACATCTGATACCAAATTGTCCCGGGGTTACATTATATGCGTGGGTACGTATTAATCGGGGGTTGTATTCAGGTAGGAGACGAACGGATCGGTGAAGTGGAGATAGCTATGTCCACAGAATAGATCGAGTGATACATGCAAGCAGGCATTATCACACACAGCAAGATAAGTAGATAAGTATAATGTATACGATTGTAACGGTAAGAGAGGGTGTGCTGCCAACTTCGGGTTTGCACCGTGCTGCCAACTTCGGGGTTGCACGAGGATTCGGAGATATTAACTCAAATGTACTGGAAACGGAAACTGCGCCGCCAACCGTGATCGGCTCTTAAATACTGATCTACCTACTGAAGACTTCTGATCTCGTCGCATTTGACATCTGAAACTCTGATCTCAACCTACTGCTAATTTCCCGCCTAATTACAGTATTGGGTCATATTCGATCAGATGACGCATGACAGGCAGGTAATTCAAATACCTCCTGGCACACCATTCCTGCTTGGTATGACGCCAGCGTGGGGCGTTTCGTTTCCCAATAGATCAGCGACCAGCGTCTGGCCTCTACCGGTCCGTTGTCTTTTGATTTCCTACTCGTGAGGCATGTCTTTCTTTTCACGCGTAACCCTTTGCGGGCGTTCGCGCGCGATGTTCGGCTTTGCGTCGCATCAGGTTGCATCGCATGCGAACACCGAGGTTGCTCCTACACAACCAGCGGGCTTTAAACCTGCATGCCCCAACCTACAGCCCGACGCTACCAACCTCCTTGCCGATACCATGTTCCGACCATTGGCACCGCTGACTCTCAAGAATACCGGATTCCTTGGGGTCCGCTTACTCGCCACGATCTTCACTGGTCCTGGGAAACCATACCGCGATCAGCATATTCAAAACTGCTCCCAACGACGTACCTTCCAGTTTTTCGCGTACAGGATTTTATTCGGGGCGAAGGAAACTACGGATCCCCTTCCAATGATCCTAATCCGGAGCAGTTTAACATTGCGCGCGCTAGAAACGACGCCCAGACAAAGAAACCCATACCTCCCAAAACATACCGCACTTTAGCTAAACCTCGTCCCGCGCATGATGGTTGGCCCTACAAACATCATTACGTATGTCGTTGCGGATTCCAGTCCGATTGATGGAAACGCCGAGCTGCGAAAGAGGCATGTGCTCCCCCTCCAGAAGGTGTTGCTCCACGTCCTGCCACAAAGATCAAGCAAAACAGATCTGCGCGGTTTTGTGGCTGCTCTGCCTCCTTTCGGATCGGTGTGCCTGTGTCCTCCTCTTTGGGTGCCGAGTATCCCGCTGTTCCAATAACCTACCTCAACATGGAACATGCGCGAACCACTGTATCAGCACCTGCCCTCCCAGGTGGCCAATTCACGATCTCAGGACTACAGACGGCACCCGTATAAAATTGGGTTCTTTCGGCCAGAGATTACTCCTGCCTATTCTTCGTGATTTTCTTCGTTTCCAGTACAGGAACAACCAGAACGTCAAACCGAATGACGTGCAAAGTTAACAGCGTGGCGCACCGTTCGCATTGCTGAAGGAGCCATGGTCTTTGATCCAGAAACAGGCAAGCCGTCGGCCGAGGTGTGTGTATCCCCCATGCCCCAATCGCCCGCATGCCCCATGCCCCAGTGACCGTATCCCCCATGCCCCCAGTGAGAAGAAAATGCTTTTTATCCTACTGAAACTTTAGAAGACAGGTCGAGACCTCCTTATTAACTCCATACCGTCCCCTCTCGTTCGGAAGACCCATACACGCTGGGTACTTGCTGGGATCTGCAGCCTTAAACTTTCCTACTCCGGTTCACGACAATTTCATATCTAGTTCTGAAATCTAAACACGTTTTGATGGCAGCACATGATCAAACGACATGGTGTGCGTACTTGAACTGTAATATGGCAATACTGGACCTCGAGGTTCCTAGAAGCAGCTCTGGTAATCCTAAATCAGCCACGGGCCTGCTGTGCCGAAAGCGTTGTGACGGTAACAGTACTCCTGCCGATACATGCCAACGCAAATGCTATTTGTTGCCCCCTTCACCATATACGCATGTGCAATAAATCACAAACTCAAATGTGGTATCCGCACCTCCATGAAAATCTTCTTCACTTACACCCCCCCCCCGCACTCATAAAATGCCATGATGGCCTCATAGTTTGTTTTGCAGATTTCCTTCCAGAGTTTTGCTTCAATTGCTTGCTTCCTCCTTCGGGTCAGCGATACGCATTAGTCTGCCGTGTTTCAGGTACGTGCGCCTCGCTCTGATACTGTTGCTGCTGAACGCTAATACAAAGTCAGTCGGCATCATCCTCGCTCCCTGTGTAAACACAGAATGTGCGGATCTGTACAGTCACATTAACTGTTAGTATCCTTTCGGGCGGCTATATGGCGGGCGACAGATTAAGGACAGGACTGATCGATTTACCGAAACCGATTCCCGATCTCCACTTGGCGTTCCTCGCCGAGTGTCATTCATTGGATCACCGCACGAACGTGCTGCACTCGAGCAAAATAAGCTATACTGGCGTTTTAGGGATTGTCCCGTGTCCGATGCGTACTACAATCTGCTCTGTATTAGGATACATATTCTCAACGTAAGAATAAAGTCTTGCTGCGGTGTACTATTATATCACTCTAAAAACACCACCACATCTTGCTGCGGTGTACTAATAACGCCTTCACGTATAAATTGGTCAGCTGTAAACGTAACTATACCCATCACAGATCAAAGCTATTGTTATTTCTAGTTCGCATGGACTCTATCTCCAAATCATTACAGCCACATCTCACTCTTCTAATCTTAGTACGCTAAGAGCATCTTGCATATCTAAACGGTTTAGCAGGTACTGAAATGCGATGCTGTTGTCTCCATAGCTATGATTACATATTGCATATGGCAAACGGGGGATAACATTGGTAGTTTGGTGCCGTTACTGCCGCTATGCAACCATACGATATTCTGAACAAACCCTAAAGGGGGAAAAATCATTTATAAATACTATTTACAACGGGATGTACAAAATTATAACTTTGCCCATGTGACAGACCACGAGCCACACTTCAGCACATCTTTGCAAACACCCAGGTATGGCACCATGGCAGAGGAGTTCCATCATTAGAAATATTTCTAGACAGATGGTGGCATTGTGATAATGAATTTCGCTGACCACGATTAAGTGGACGGAGCCAGTCCCCAAAGCACATCAGATATGTGCAAGTGGTCTCCAAGTATGACCTCGATCGCCACCAGCCATAATATTGGGAAGGTGAACAAGCAAAGCCTATCAACCACATCTGCGATCAAGACAATATTGTCCGTCTTGATGAACATGTTCGCAGCTCGATGAAGCCGCATCGATCTTCCTAAATTGATGCCTGTACACACCGCACATGTGAGAGCACCCATCAAATGGTGCTAGGAAACTGTTACCGCTTCCTTACACGCATGTTTGCATCTATGAGGGTGCCGCAAGGGTATATCCTGCAGGTTCGACATGATTTTCAAGCAAAACATACTGCCCTCCGTATTTCGAAGGTCCGGGCTGCACTGCATCGCGCTGTGCAAGGAGAGCTCCACGGGGGAGCACAACGGTTAGAAACGGCGCAATTGGCAAAACGCTTGGCACTGCTTAGAATTGACAAGCGAGGTCATACCCGCACTGGGGGTAAGCTGCTTGTGGGCAAGGTACAGGAATAAGATACATGTACGAACAACGATATTAACGACATGCCATTGAGCATGCAAAAAGGGTCGAGTGTAGGGCTACCTCGACTGCCGTTGAGCATGCAAATTGGGTCAAGTGCAGCTTCACCTAGTCTGTCCTGGAACATGCAAAAAGGGTCGAGTGTAGGGCTACCTCGACTGCCGTTGAGCATGCAAATTGGGTCAAGTGCAGCTTCACCTAGTCTGTCCTGGAACATGCAAAAAGGGTCGAGTGCAGGGTTACCTAGACTGTCCTTCAGCATTTGAGGAGTGCATCCATTAATGCGAATTGGATCAACCAGACCCTCAACTGCTAGTGCGGGCATGATGTCTGGCATCTTTTCGGCGAAAAGAATGCCAGCAATAGCATCATATGCATTTGGACACACATCGTCTACAGAGAGCTCTCGGACTTCCTGCAAGCTCATGCACGTCGTGGTCTCGGACTTCTCGTTGGCATACACATCTATGGCATCCACCTGCACATCCTTATCGGAAATAATCGTTAGCTAAAGGAAAATGGTGCTACGAGTCACGGTGATGTCAGACTAACACATATCAACGAAAGGTAGAGTGGCCACTCCAAGATCCTCACTCATATGCAGAGAACTTCTCCCACGACCCTTCTAAGGGAGAAACCACCCAGCAGATTTGTGGCAAATATATGCATGTCATCCATCGGGTCGCACAATGCATTAGTCACACAGAGCTTCTGCTACCATGCACACACCACGCGCAGAAAAGCCTGCCGTCCTCGCGGTGATTGGCTGAAAGTGAAGCCCATCGAAAGCCACAATGTTGCTCATACTTTCAAAGCTGGCACATAGTAGCTGCCCGTTGAAATCGAGGGAGGAGAATGGACACTCACCTTATGGCTATTGCTATGTGGAAGAAGCATCCTCCTGTCATCGAAGACACCACGATCAATGTTGCAACGTGCGGAAGCAAGCACATTCGAAATCCATGTATCCCAACAGTGCCACGTGGCGAGCCCCCGGACACATCAAAATGTGTAAGGCAAGCCTACCAAAGCTAACGCACCTCCGCTTTAGTGGATGGAAGCGCATGCCAGAACAGGGCGGGGCCGTGCCAAGATTCCACATACACATCCTAGGTGAAGTATGGAGCCGCTGAAAGCTTATCGAGCGCTGCACCGTGCGTCCTTTATTGAAAACAAAGCATGGGCTGTGGATCAGGCGGGTTAAAGTCGAAACACACGCAATCCCTCCTGTGGGAGGTTATGAGGAGGGAGTGCAGCATTTTCACATGGAGAAAAATAAGACCCTTGAAATAAAGATAAACTGAAGGAAAAACGATCGTCGATGAAATAAAACGCTGTTCATTGCCTCACCCATGTAATTTTACCATGGGATCACAAGAAATATAACAGAAGTGCCCATATGAGACGCCGCACTCAGAAGAGTCGAAGCGCCAATATGCAATTTCTTCTCACTCAATCTCACTCCAGCACTTGCTAATGGCTTCAGTCTACCGCGAGCTTGCGCACCAAAGCTTAGAGGCCCAGATCTCGGGATACATAAACTCGAGATGCCTCTCGCGAATATCAATCTCTATCTTGTACTCGACTAGAACACTCACGAGCCCCGCTTCGATCATCACCACGAGGTTCAAGAGCACCATCGCCTAATGCCAACATCATCCCCGCCACCATCACAGGAAGTACTGTACAGATTTCGATGCATCCAACAAAGTTTTCCACCACAAAGATAAGTAGACGCCCAGGCAACGGGTGTATCACAGTATCCGTATGGCATTCCAACCATTTGTTGATGTCACGTCAGACTTGCCTTCCACGGTGAAACAATCAAATCGAGGTTTTGATATCACAACAAATGAGACACGAGGGTTTGCCCCCACACGCAGAAACAAGCTGCAAGGTGGAAGTTTGGGCATATGCCTCATGTTTATGATTGTGGAGAATATGCCTCGGACGACGTTTGGAGGTAGGAAGACGAATTTGTGTTTTCTCTAAAACATTTATATATCGAGACTGTGGAACGATGCATACGATAACGTGCGTGCGCTGATTTTATTTACCGTTCTAGAATGCCAGCGGCAAGAAAAAAAAGTATTTCAACTGCTTCTATTGAAAGCGATTGTGCCCAAAGTGGGGGGATACTGAACATGCAGCGCTCTTTGCTTATTCCTGGGCTGCTTGACATCGAGTGCACTGTACCCCCCAACCCATATCTTTCGAGACTGTGTTGCAAGCACATCTTGCTGATATTTCTATGAGCGTGGTTTCACCTTGTTGAATTTGTATAGAACAGTAATTTCCTTTGTATCAGGGAGTTTCTCCGCAGTGATAAACATCACCGCAACCACCGTCAAGAGCGCTGTGATGATCAGTCCGGTGCGTTCACCTAGCAGCACCGACAAAAGCGATTCTCGGGCTGAGGAATTATTAGGAAATGAGGTGGAGGCACACTTGCACTCTCTTGGGAAACACCAGACGTAGAGAGTATGCACCCAGCGAGTTCACCGGAAACACCAAACATAGAGAGTATGCGCCCAGCGAGTTCGCGGGAAACACCAAACGTAGAGAGTATGCGCCCAGCGATTTCACTGGAAGCACCAAATGTAGAGAGTATGCGCCTCAACGAGTTCACGGGAAACACCAGGACGTAGAGAGTATGCGCCCAGCGACTTCACTGGAAGCACCAAACATAGAGAGTATGCAGCTAGTGAGTTCACGGGAAACACCAAACGCAGAGAGTATGCGCCCAGCGACTTCACTGGAAGCACCAAACGTAGAGAGTATGCGCCCAACGAGTTCACGGGAAACACCAGACGTAGAGAGTATGCGCCCAATGAGTTCACGGGAAAACACCCTCACACTTGTAAGTGGAGAAAAGGTAATCTCACAACGTTTCCTTGTAGACATTTGCGAATATAAACGAAGCGCTGCTCCATGATTATAAGCTGCCTGCATCTAAAAGTCTCTGGTGATAGATAACACAAAAGGGAAAATGTAGCATCCTCTCTTTGTCCCTCTCCCAAGAAAGGCTTTTCGGTTTGGGCTGTACACCTGGTTGCAGGGAAACGAGCAAGATAGGCAAGGACATGCGGCCTGGACTGAGAGTGAGGGACCGAGGACGGGGAGCTTTGATAACTAGAAAGAGCAGCATAGGTATATGACAATTGCTGAAGACTGCCTCTCTCTCTCTCTCTCTTTCTGGGAGGGGCGGGCAGAGTGGAACCTCCTCCCGATGGCAGCTGGAAGGAGATGAAGGTCAGGAAAGTGACGAACGCCACGGGGATGATCGACATCGAAACATACGGCTCTGAGTAGCGTTTGAATTCAACCCTGATTTCGACAAACGTACTGCACTCGGGTTCTCCTCCTTCAACCGGCAGAGCAGACATGGCTGCCTGCAGAGTGGGTTCTTGAACAACTCCGGCCCTGTTGTAGCACTCGTACATACCGCGTGCTGAAGCATCTGTCGTCTCCCAGGCGGCGAGAGAAGCTTGCATGCTTGCTGGATTGAGCATAACTGAACTGAATTCGTATTCTTTGACCAATGCTTTAAAGTCTCCAACCTGATGCATCCCGAGCAGAAAACGCATGGACTCTTGTCATCTGTTGCTGTACGACCAAAATGGTGAGAATTCGTAGACATTGATTGCAAATCAACTTTCAAGGACAAAAGCGGTCTCCTTTTGCCTTCAGAGCCTGAGAGTCCATTACTAGATTTGGCCGTGAGGCACACTCAAAGCACTCCTTTTTCGTCAAGTCTACCTCCAACAAACTCGAACAAATCCTCACCTCAAAACTGTAAACTACAGATGCTTATTCCCATCCTTCTTCAAATGTAGCAGGCCCCTGCTCCCGAGAAGCCCGGGGCTGCGCGCGGGCGCTACATATTCTGCGCCTTTCGGGGAAGGGATGTGTACACTCGAATCGCATACCTCGGTGGAAGTGTCGGAGGGGTGAAGGAGAGTCTCAAACAACAGACCTCAGATCGAGAGTAGAAAGTGCATCCAGCAGGCACACGCAAGTATTCCGATGCGTATTACGCGCTGACGGCAGAACAAGGCAACGAGGATACTCGTACCTCGATTATGCAGTGTTGGCGATCGAAAGGAAAGTCCTTGACGGATAACGTACACGCGCTCTTGATCGACCGCTGTTCAAAGAAGCTGACAAGCCCTGTGTTGGATAACACGAAGGTGTGATGCTCGTTTCCCATGCTCTCGTGAGGCGCTTCGACACCGGTCCGTACTTCAAAAATAGGCCACCAAATTACGTCCTCGTGGTTCTGAAGACCCAATTCAGGTACACCTCCGTATTCTTCGGGGTCCCACCTGTCACAATATACAGTTGTTTAGCCCCCCTTGGTTCCAAGGCTTGCGTGATTCGCAAGTGAGATGAGCCATCTCGACTCCAAGCCAAGCACAAATTTGGTCCCGCGCTCCTCGGCGAGTCCCCATACGAACGTACGGCGGCTGTAATCTCGGGGTTCGACATCTTCAGAACGGGGGAAAGGGGCCGCTGACAGGAAAATAGTACAGTGTCCTAAGTGCCAAAGGTATTCGCCGCAAGAAAAGTAGCGTTCAAGGGAGCTCTTCAAAATGATTATTCGACACATCCACTGGAAACCATTTGTCAGGCGAGACAATTGACACGTCGGCGAGACAATTGCTTTGACTTACTTCAGGAAGGGGTCGACCCATCTCGTTTCCCACCATATAGAAGTCTCAAGCGTCTGCTCAGCGTCATTGAGCTGTGGCCCACAAGAATCCAAGTGAACTCGCAAACAAACAGAGTAATTAACCAACTCACACAATGTGCGTGGCACTTGCTAACGTTGTGGGCGTCCATACCTCAGTCAGACTTTTAATATAAATCTCGATATCAATTTGTAAAGTTTCGTTCCATTCTGTGGCGGGTCTTATATCCTTCGTATAGTGCGCGGTACCATCTCTAATCTGAAAAGGCATTCCGTCGCAAGCACATCGAAAGCTGAGAGAAAGTTCCCCCCCAATGATGTCATGCGCTGAGCATTGTTTGTGCAGGACTGAAGGTGATATTTCAGCCATCTTTCTTACAAAATATAGACGGCATCAAGCAAAACTCTCACAAGCTGTAACCGCACCTGATCCTGAGTACCGAACAGGTCCGTCAAAAGCCTGGCACTCCAGGTTTCGCTCCCCGTGATACAATGATCGCCGTACACTGGTGCCTGGCAGGCTTCCTGCGCACCCAGACACTTGTGGAAGGCTCCGGACATAAATAGCCACACCAGGGCCAGCCTTGCAAGTCGTGATTTCATGATGCAGTACTCTGCTCCATGGTTCGAATTCGTCAAGGCGGTATACCGCATTGCAACCAGAAAACCTGGGAAGTACCAACGTAGGCGCTACGTGTTGGGTAACAAAATTATTCTATTGGTACCCACAAAGAAGAAATGGTAGATATTTTCTAGCATAGTGAGTGTGCAAGTTTAGCAAGATAAAATACATAATGCATAGGATAGTAGCGCTCATTCAACTGCTGAAAACTCTGGTCGACTGCACTCGTCTGTCAATCTGAAACTTCATACATATTGAAATTAGTTATCAGCAGAAAGCCCACAACCCGAAAGGATTGGTTTCACCCCCTTTCTTCGGCCTTCTTCTGCTTCTCCGGTTCTCGCGTCACTACGAGGTAGTTCTAGTGACACAGAGCTGCACAACTTAAACTGGTCCGTTTATTTTTAACAGGGGCAATTTTCCGAATCCGACAGTCCATGTACGATTCCAAAGATCAAAATACGATGCATTCATTTGTCGCTCCCCAGGAATCTCTTCGGACCTTCCGATGTTCCCAATCTAAAAACATTGGACGGCTCAACTTTAGTTGGGCACCCCATGTTGTTGGCGTTGCCCGGCGCCGCAGCTCGCGCCGGGCTCTGCCGCCCACATCATGCGTGCCCGGGGCACGCGGTGGCCCCGGACACGTGGTCCGCAGCCCCACAATCTCCGCAGACGTGCTCGAACCTGCATGGGTCAAAGGTACACTCGCCGCGTCCGATTGTGCAGCGTGCACGCCCGGCGATAATGCGGGAGCTCCGCTCCTCCGCGACCTTTGCCCTTGCCCCCCTTGCCCCCCTTACCGCCCGCATCGCGAGGGGGGTTGGGAGGGTTGTTCCGCGCCTTCGCGCCCTTGCCGCTCTTGTCCTTGCCGCCTCGTTGGTTGCGATCCTCCGTCCACGGCCGCGGCGCCTTCACCTGCCGCAGCTGCTGCTCCCGGGTGTAGTCCTCGAAAAGCTCCGCGTAGCACCGCCGCTCAAAGGTCACCGAGGGGTCCTCCTCCATTTGCAGAATGAGGAACTCGTAGAACTTGATCAGGTTGACCACCCCGTACTCCATCGCGCGGTACTGAAACCAGTCCTTGAAGTAGACCATGAGGCGGTGCTGCCGCTCCGACTTCACCTTCCGCAGAACGAAGCAGAAGCCCCGCTCCCACTCCGGCAAGGTCGAGCATCGTGTCCGCTTGTTGGCCGACTCCCGCTGGAGCGACCTCCCATCCTCGCCGAGCACCGGCTTGGACGACTGCGTGTCGAGGCTTTGGCCTGGGTATTGTACACTCTCAAATCCAGGCCCGAGAGCTCGCCCCCCACGTGCCCTGAGGAATCACGGGGCGCGGGGCTCCCTCACATACTGGCTTCGGCACTGACTCCGGGGAGAGGGTGCCCATGAGCGCATGATGCAGCTGCTCTTCGGTGACCGTGCGCAGCCCCACCGCTGCTGCCGCCAACTCGCCACGCCGACCAGGTGTGAGCGCCACCCCCGCGCCCCCCGCGCCTGTCGGGTCCGCCGGGTCGACATGTGGCCGCTTGGTTGCTGCCGGAGGCGAGGGCGAACGATGTCTCTTCCTCACAAACGAGTCGTCCATCCATGACGTCCTCGAAAGTCGCGCCCGGCTCCTTGCCCCGCACGAACTCCTGCATCGCCGTCACCCGCTCGCGAAGCAAGTGCACAAGGACGCACCGGTCCTCCAGTGACGCCTCCTCCCCCGCTGACAGCTCGTCGATGTCGCATCCTTCGTCTTCCAGCATCGGCCGCGACCACGTGAGCTCCGGGAAGTCATGCGCCTCCAGCGCTGTCCCTGAACGCTTCCAGGCATGTTCGCTACGGAAGCGCAACAACGCCTCCCGCAGCTTCCGCACCTTCCGCCAGAACGCTGGCCCGCACCTGCTTGTGGTGCTCCACGGACCTGCCGTCCCGCTTGTCCTGGGACGCCGCCAACGCCTTTCGGAACTGGCCCTCCGCCCCCGATGCGCTCGCTCCTCCAGCCGGGGCACCGGAAGCTCCCCCGGCTGCAGCCGCAGCCTTAGCCACAGCCGCGTCCAGCAGCTCCATCAGTTGAGCGTGCGTCAGCGTAACCGTGCCTGCGGGTCCGCCCGAGGCCCCTCCTGACGGAGGCTCCTCCACCGCCGATCAGCCCGAGCGCTCCCGAGCCCCCCGTCAGCGCCGGCGCGGCAGCCAGCCCCGCAAGCATGGTGGTGCCCCACGCCTTGACACCCTTCAGCCTCTTCTTGGCGACCGCGCGTGTTGACGTCCATATCCCTCGCAGCGGCCACTACTCCGAAGCTCCTGCAAAAACAGGGAATGGCCCGGAGCCCGCGCCTTCCTCTAGACGCTCGAGCATGACCATCTCCCTGGTGGCCGCCAGAACCTCCTGCGGCACGGTCTTCGGCGGCTCCGCGATGGCCGTGAAGCACGCCAGAATCTCGAACCGCACCGACTCCCACTCGGCCTTCGACACAGTCGTGCCCACCACCAAGTCCCTCAACGATTCCAGCACAAGGCGCACATCCGGGGTGTCCCAACTCACCCACATCGGGTCTCTCGCTGCCGGCGCAGACATGAAGAATTACCAGCGGGAACAAGTGAAGAAGAAGCGTGAGAGCGTCTCGCGACCAATCGGAATCCAAACTGCCTCCTTGTACAGTAGTCGTCCGCGAACTCTGTTGCGCACTTCTCACACAGATCAACACACATGCAGTCTGAAAGCACCTTTTTCTTGTCGCGAGGTGTATTTTTTCTGTCGTGTCGCAAACAGATCCGATTATACTCAACATTATACACCGACGGTTCGCAGCTTTTTCAAAAAAAAGCTGCAAGGTCCTGCGTTTCCCTTATAGGAGCGAAACAGGTTTTCCTGGAAAAAGTGACATCGACATACACGATACTACCAGAACTGTCCACCTTGGGGCCCTTTTTTACGGAAACAGTGTGATTTCCCCGACAGATCGGGAGTAACCGCCCATATATAATTATATTGCAGTCCACACCGGTCACCTTAAGCTTTTTGTCGCCGCGACAATAATGAGCCCCCTACTCCCTGTTTGTCGCACTGCGACAATAATGAGTACCCTACTCAATTTTGTCGTCCTAGAATATAATTGCTGTGTCGCATGGTGCGACAAAAATAATATGTCATGCGACAAAAATGAAGTGCTACCGTGCTGATACGAACATGCTAGACCTACCCTCATCGTACACGGAGGCAATTCTGCTTGAATATACGCGGCGAACATATGTATACGGCTCCGCCTTAAATGCATTAACATCTCGGGCACTAGCAGACATATCCGTGGTTAAAGCCCGTCCCTCCGGCCTCCGCCGTAACAAAAATCTCTGCTGGTAACGTCCTCAGCCCGGAATCTCGCCCCTCCAGCTTATCCATCTGATTTGCTCCTTGGTGGGGCACCCTCCTCCCCTGGAACCAATGCGGGCTTTCCCAAGTTCAATGACCTGGGTGTCGGGCCCTCATCCTCATCCAATTTCCTCAGGGTCTCATATCGGAGTCTGGTGGCTACCAGTGATGGGTTAGTGCCTGCTGTAAGCTCCGCTCTGGAGTCTGGAGATGACCTTGCCGTCCGATCAACTTCAGGGGTTGGTGCCCCACCCCTCCTCTCCTGTCCCTCCCGGTGCCGCAAATATATACGCATATAGAGAGAGAACATGTCGCCCTCGTGAAAGTCCAGCCGCCCACGTCCATCCGCAGCGGGCCCTCAATTAAGCTGTCCTGGGCATGAAAGGCATCACTTTTACATAGCGGTGCATACCCGATAAGCACAGCGGGGCAACCTATATAATAGATTTCGGGACAGTGAGGTAACGCGATTGTTGTTCATTGGTTAATATTATCGGCTTCGTATATTATTATCCCAATTTCTCAGCACCGTGTCTGGTTGTTCTGGTTCCAATAGCACAACAGAAACATCAGTCAACATCAAGACCCCGATAGCAACAGGATCCGTCAAACAAATTGTCGGAAAAGTTAATTGCTTCAGTTATATACTTACAACGAAACAAAAACACATCATGTTGACACGGAAACGCATGCTTGCTTTTCTTCCATGAGTCACACGCAAAGCAACACAAAAATCCCATATAAATCATTCAAAGCACAACCAATGGCACTGTTCACCATCAATTATATTCAATTTCGTTTCAGTGCACATCTAAGCCGGTTTCTGATTCATTTAAAGTAGAGTAACCATCTCTCTTCGGATGATCCCTCACAGCTGTATTGTCAAATGACAAGTCTGACCATTTCCCCATTACGCAGCGTTCGTTGCGAGTGCTTTCCGCATTGCTCTGATATGAAATACCGGAAAAATGTCGAGTGCCCCACCACAAGAATGTGACTTTCACTGCGGCTAAGCAGCCACCTGCACTTGCACCCATCATGCCCCGCTTCAAGCGAAAGTGGCTGCCAAAGGACACATAAATTGGTAAATGATGTATGGAAACGAAATGAGACAACCGGTGGGCACCGAAGTGCTCCCCGCCAAAATCACGGGACGACTTTGATTGTGGCTTCACACAAACACGTAGAAACGTGAAAGCGTCTGAAGGCCCAACCACCACAGCAGCATACAGCGATCACAGCTTGGTGTCCCATCACGCATGCCACGCAGCACGCACAAGGATCTGGAGCAAGGTTCAGACATAAAGACCAGTGCGGTCTATTTCAGGCACCCATTCCCCGCATGCTGGTTGGCGTCCTCAGATCTTGAAGCGCCTCGCCTCCGCACATCCAGGCGTGCTTTCACAGACACCGAGTGCTGCGAGGGACGCCAACCAAGGTCCTCAACCCGCCAGTGGAAGAAGCATGCAAGAGCAGGGCGAGGCCATAGCATGACGTCCCCCAAACACTCAGCACACAACACCATGCATGTACGCGCCAAGCATACATGCGTGTGTGACACATACTCCTAGGTAACAACGCGGAATTCCCAAGCCAACTACACAAGTAAGGGGCAGCGCGGAGCTCCTCCAACACTGCACGGCACCTCCTCGGTGTGCACAAATAGAGTGCACGCCACAAGCTCGCAGCTCACCCACAGAGCGCCCAGCGCCAAGGCTTCAGTACCACAGGGTTGGTGTTACGGGTAGGGGGTTGCATGCACAGTTCGATGGTGGGAGCTCAAGGTCCGAACGAAGTAAGTCAGTCTATCATTCTCATCCCTATGTGACGGCCCTTTGGGAAACTCGGCGTGTTTTGGGTGAACAAAGCTCTCCTGCGACTAGGCTTCAGTGCGCAGACGGAGCAGCAACGGAGGCGCTCAGGTGGCCCAGTGAGACTTAGGGGGTCCCTTTCAGAGGCTGCCATTGGGCGGACTCCATGCGGGCGGCGTCCTCCACGTGGGCACAGCGGCATCCACTAGTGAGATCCGGAAAATCTGGATAACTGTCTCGAAGTTTGTGCCGAATCCTTCACTTCCTGGCGCGGGCGCATAGTGCAGCCAATCCTTTGTGGTTATGTGATGCCCAATGAATCGGTCCAAGGATAAGCCGCACACAGAGAGGCTGTCCCTTGGGATAGCCCTTTAGAACACCGGACGTGTTGTGGGTGGACAAGGCCTCTTGAGACCAGGCTTTGGGATAGGCAGAGAGCAGGGGGGTGGTCCTGAGCGTAGGCTTGGTGGCGGGGAGATGGCTCGTCGGGCAGCTCGGGGGGCAGAGGTGGACTGGGTTCAGTGGCGCAGCTTCAGTGCGCCAGCAGTGCAGTCGCAGAGGCGCTCAGGTGGCCCAGCGAGCCCTAGGGGATCCCATTCTCCACTAGTGAGCTCCGGAAAAACCGGATAAGTGTCCCGATGTGTGTGCTTAATCCTTTGATTCCCGGCGTGGGTACACAGTGCAGCCAATCTTCTGCGGGTACATGGTGCCAAAGGAGCCAGACCAAGGATAAGCGACACACACACACTTTACGAGTGAGCTCCGGAGATTCCGGATAAGTGTCCCGAAGTGTGTGCTGAATCCTTTGATCCCCGGTGTGGGTACATAGTGCAGCCGGTCTTCTGTGGCTACGGGGTGCCAAAGGAGTCGCAAGGATACGCATACACACACAGACAGCGGGTGCGCAAGTTCGGATGAGGGCAACCCAGTTTATCATTCTCAGCCCCTTGAGACAGCCCTTGGACATTCTGGCCGTGGCGTGGGTGGGCAAGCTCTCTTGAGACCACGCTCTAGGGCGTGTATGGGGGCAGCGGGGTGCTGTGGGATGTGGGCTTGGTGGTGAAGGGGTGGCTCGATTGGCGGAGGTGAGCCGGCTTCAGAGACACAACAACAGTGCGCCGGCAGGGCAGTCGCAAAGGGGCTCAGGTGGTCCAGTGAGGCTCAGGGAGCAGAGGGGCGGTCCTGAGCGTGAGCTTGGTGGTGGAGATATGGCTCGCGCAGCTCGGGGGGCAGGGATGACCAGCCTTCAGGCACAAGCCAGCAGTGCGCTGGCGTTGCGGATGCAGATGGGCTCGGGTGGCTCAGCGAGGCTTAGGGGGTCCCATTCTTCACGAGTGAGCTCCGGAGATTCCGGATAAGTGTCCCGAAGTGTGTGCTGAATCCTTTGATCCCCGGCGTGGGTACATAGTGCAGATGGTCTTCTGCGGCTGCGGGGTGCCAAAGGAGTCGGCACAAGGATAAGCACAGACAGACGCGCAGCTCGGGGGGCAGGGATGAACCGGCTTGAGGCACAAGGCAGCAGTGCGCCGGCGGTGCAGTTGCGGAGGGCCTCAGGTGGCCCAGTAAGGCTTAGGGGGTCCCATTCTTCACTAGTAAGCTCCGGAGAATCCGGATAGGTGTCCCGGAGTGTGTGCTGAATCCTTTGATCCCCGGCGTGGGTAAACAGTGCAGGTCTTCTGTGGCTACGGTGTGCCAAAGGAGTCGATCCAAGGAAAAGCACACCCTAGTTAAAAGGAAAGTGAGGGTACCTGAGAGTTTTCCAGCCTTTCACGCCTGGTCTGTTACGAAAGTATGCCTTGTTGGTGCTCAAGCCCAGGCATGGCGAGTGCTACGAAAGTACGCCGTGTTGGTGCTCAAGGCCAGGCAAGGCGAGTGCTACGAAAGTACGCCGTTGGTGCTCGCGCATGGCGAGTGCTACGAAAGTACGCCGTGTTGGTGGTCAAGGCCAGGCAAGGCGAGTGCTACGAAAGTATGCCTTGTTGGTGCTCAAGCCCAGGCATGGCGAGTGCTACGAAAGTACGCCTTGTTGGTGCTCAAGGCCAGGCAAGGCGAGTGTAAGTCAATAAGAGGTCAAACCAGGCTTCAGTGAAGTCCCATGCAGGGGTCACTAAGGTTCCCCCCTACTTGTCCTGGGCTTCCCGGAAAAACGACAACTACTGCTCGCACAGCCATCCGATTAGAAAAGACTACATACATACGGGCACCAAAGTGCTCCCCGCAAAAATCGAGGTAAGACGCACAGTGTGGATCTCACCACCCTCTGCGTCTCCCTGCAGCAGAGGTAGACGAGTCTGCTGTGCTCTCCATGAGGCAGCATCCTCCAGAGAGGTACCACACTGAACGGCAG
This sequence comes from Cymbomonas tetramitiformis, assembly GCA_001247695.2. Classification (NCBI taxonomy): domain Eukaryota; kingdom Viridiplantae; phylum Chlorophyta; class Pyramimonadophyceae; order Pyramimonadales; family Pyramimonadaceae; genus Cymbomonas; species Cymbomonas tetramitiformis. The sequence continues at coordinate 1,497 of LGRX02034356.1, read as the reverse complement.
GAGATCCGCCGACAAAAGCCAGCCCACCATCATCCCAGTGGAGTGAGAAGCATTCAGGAACTTTACAGCTGTACATCAGACAAATGGAATCTACCCGACCCGGGGGGCGTATTGTGCCTCGCTCGCACGGGCCGCATAGGGAAATTTAATCGGGAGCATAATCAGGAAGGGGGAGAGAGCCAGAGGAGAAACTGGTCGGAGGAGGGGGTGAATACGAAAAGAGAGGGAGAGAGCAAAGGAGAGTTACCATACCACAAGATACCTGGGTATGACACAGCTTGACTGTCGTCGGTCCGCAGTCAGAAGGGCGGGGCCGTGGCAAGACACCCTTCGCTTCGGCACATCCCAGAAACCAGAAAGGTGCCGCATGCATACACTACAAGAAATGCAGCATGGAGGAAAGCGTGTTGGCCCGTAAGCATGAAGCAATGCTGACCGCGTCACATGTGACGCGCCAACACGCAGGGAACCCGGAGTAAGCATGAATCACTGCTGACCGCGTCACGTGTGACGCGCCAACACGCAGGGAACCCGGAGCAAGCGTGTTCTGGCGGCATGCCCTCTGGCGGCCCACCAATTGTGTATAGTAAGTCTTGCCAGCATGGAGAACGGTGCGAAGCAGAAACCAAATGCGGGCACCGAGGCCCACCATCATCCAGAAATCAAGAGAAGACACCGAGTGTGGCTGTCACCACCCCCCTGCTTCTCCTTGCAATAAAGGCAAGGCGAGTCTGCCGTGTTCCTCAAGAGGCAGTATTCGCCAGAAAGGTACCACAGGGGTGACCACAATCCATCACCCAACTGCAAGATACCGAGCACACGCGCCCGCACGCAGTGAGTATAGCCTGCTGTCCTCCACTCCGCAGATCAACTTCGGCGGGCTGGCTGTGCGGGGGAGTCTTGGCTTCCCGGGCTCTCCTGGATGGCCTTCAACAGCAGTGGACTGGCGCTCCTCAGGGGTACTCCTTGTCCTACAGCCTTGGAGCTCAGCGCCGCAGAGTACTGTGTGGCAGCGTGCCACGTGCTTCACGCTGAGCAGCCGAGTATGTCAAGGCCCCGAGTACTGGGGTGAGCTCGATCCCACTGAGACGCATCTGTTGGCGTGCAGGGGGAGGATTCGAGGCCGATGGGGGGAACTGGCACTCTTTCATTCACCACCAGTTGCAGAGAGCCCTCTTTGTTGTCGCCAAGTCTGCTTTCCCATTGGCAACGGCACTCCTCGATGACTTCGTAGACCGCCTCATTCACTTGCCAAATCACCGTCCCTATGTTACGCTGACGGACCCGGAGGGGCATGTCATGTTCGATGTGGCCACAGCGCGGGAATGACAGATGCGCCCCTTGTGCGGCCATGATGACCCCGGAGGCGGCGGCATGGAAGGGGGAGGAGGGCAAGGTTGTGATTTATGGGAAAATGGGAGATGAGTGAGCACATGTGGCGGGATCTGGAAGTATGGCGTCGCGCCTCTTGGAGATGAGTGCGCACATGTGGCGGGA
>LGRX02034355.1:0-30648 GCA_001247695.2 Cymbomonas tetramitiformis | reverse complement strand
GAACCCAATGGGGTTGCCCCGAAGTGCTCATGGGGTCAGGATCACCGATATGGGGGGTGCCGTATATCTCTATGACGTGCAACCCCCCAGCTGGGGGGGGTGGCCCATTCCCCTCTGTTGTGCGTGCAGTGGGCGGCGTAGTGAGTGGTGGGATGCGGTGGTGTGCATCCCACACGTCGACCGAACATGGAATAAGGGATTTTACATGTCGACGGTAGCTGGGGGCTTGGAGGAATGCTAAAAATATTATCACAGATCGCGGTGATTAATAAGCTGTCGTACGGGCGAGTGGGGCTGACAGCGTGACAGGGGGCAGCAGGGCCTTACAGAGGTGGCTTGGTGGGAGCAAGTGGGAGTGAAATGGTGATGGCTTGAGGTACGATATGCCCCTACTCTATGTGGAGGTGGGTGCGTGCAGGGGGGGCCACTGGGGGGGTGCAGATGGGTTAGTCGCCCACTGCCTTGACTGCACGCGTGAGTCGCGGCTAGGGGTGGGGAGGTAGAGGAAAATTCTGGAAATGTGGCACGTCATAGAGGTATGCTAGTCTCAAGCGATGTTTGTGTCACTCGAACTAAAGTCTAAACTGAAAACTCTCTTGTTTGTGTCTGAAGTCTGAAGGCTCGAGCCGTGACAGAGTTGAGAGTACACGGAGCGTCCCCTCGCCTGTGGTGTCTGGTGTGGGCAACAACTCCATGATTTAATAACAAAATTCAAATCGAATTGCTGAAAGAAGCTTTTCACCATGGGTAGGAAAGGTACAAGCTTTGTCGGTCTCACTTTCTAATTATGATGTTGAGTCGGGTTTGTCAAGATCCATTCTATCCCGTGCATGCCGTGTGTGATAGTTGATATATGCATGGCTTTAGTTCGCCTCACGATCGCTTACGTCTCGTGTATATTGTGATGCACTCAGACCTTGGGAACATGAATCCTGCTGCGGAAAAGAGGAGATCCATGGGCAAGCAAGAAAAGTTTAATCTCGTGAAGGTTCACTCTTCTGGAAGCACTTCCCCCGCCCGGTTTCATGTTTGCCCAGTGTACGGGTTTCATGCCGTGAGCGCATTCCGTATTCCATATGTTAGCCTTGCGTTCCTGGGTCGTGATTATGTGACTTGCCGAGCTAGGGGCAGAAGTCGAGCGAGGGGCAGAAGGTCTGTCCTTTTTTTGATGCGCTTATAGTGAGTCGCGACTTAGCTCTCTTTTTGAAACTATACTTTTGAATTTTTAGTCTCCATTATCTCTTTCGCGTTGTTTGAAACCTGAGGCCTTAACACATTAATTTGAGGGAGCAGCGACTAACGCCTCCCTTTCTGTGCAGAGGAAGGAAGGAAGATCCCGCAAAACTGTAGAAAGTGCCTCAGCCCCTTCCCTAGTATATGTGCTCTTGATGATCGTCAGCTTCTTTCTTTTCGGCTTCATCGTTTACTTAGTTACTGTTGGATCTACGCAAGTCTTCGAAAGCGAATAAGTCGACTGCTCGGTCGCGCCACTTTTCTTCGCAAGGTTAGGTCCCCTTCGAGTTCATCTGATTCTTCCTTTCCGCGGGTTTTCCCTTGCGCCTGCTGTTTCACATGTCCACTGCTGCGACACATGTCCACTTCTCGAGCTCCGAGTCTTCGTATCGGACTCTGAACAAGCTATCGACGAAATTGAACTCCACATAACTGACGCGGTGCGGGGTACGCGAACAGAGCGTTTAAAGTCACTTCAAGCAGAGGGATTCCTTTGGTTCAATTTCGATGTGTTCCCCTGTAGTCACCGTAGGGTCGCCGTGCTGCTGCGCTGGAGACTTCTAAAAAGTGTCGGTTTGTCGCTCAACAGAATCTTATCGTGTACAAGACGCTCGCTAGGGATCGATTATGAAGCTGATCCATAAGGCAGTCGACGGGGATGGCGCTGGAACCGTGAAGTTGGTGCCTGAAAATGGTACAAGCTATAACTTGCGAATGCGCTTGTTGCTTCCTTGCCATCCCCTTCGCTTGCCCCTCGCCCTTCGTTTGCCCCTTGTCCGCCGGCACCGGCCACGCCGTACGGGCCTTCGCCCGCGCAGCATCCAAGCGTTTAAATCACCGGCCTTGCGCATCAGCTCCTCCCTGCGCTGCAAAGTCTCTGTCTCTCGGCTCCCGCTGCAGCTGATAGTGTTTACGCGGTCCGTCGCGCTCTGTAGGCGTCATATTTATCTGGGAATCGTCGCGATCGATGGAAAGGTGTTTACAGGGGTGGGAAGTGGGGACCCTGTTGAGGATATGTAGTGCTTGAGGGAAGCGGTGGCCCCAACCGGCCCCTACAGGAGAGGACCTCTGGCATGTCTACAACCTGGTGGCGAAAGATGATCTTTGTTTTGCGACCACTCTGCGGAAAGTGACCAAGGAGTCTGCCTCAGGCAAGTTGTCCTCGTTCCTTCCGCGACCCGTCGCAACTCCAAGTGCAACTCGCGGCGCCCACGACCCTCGCAAGGCCTTGGGGGCCCACGACCCTCGCAAGGCCTTGGGGGCCCACGACCACCCCACGACCCTCGCAAGGCCTTGGGGGCCCACGACCCTCGCAAGGCCTTGGGGGCCTGCGATTCTGCCACGGCGACCTGTCTACCCAGTGCACTCGGGGTCTCGTGGATGTATGGCGACGCGCACTTTCGCGGCTGCTGAGGACACGCGGCAAAGGGAGGGGCACGGAGGGCAGGGAAACAAGACAGCGAGCGAATAAAGCTGAAGCTGCAGGTGGCGGTTGAGGCAACGGAGTTCGACCCCGAGGCAGAGGAGCTGCGTCTCAAGGGGCAAAACCTCACCGAGAATGAACATGTCAGGCTTGGTGCATATCACACGCTCACCATCGAGCCGCAGCGCCCGCTCAGTATCACCAAACAGCTGTGGGACGATGTCCACCTTGGTGTGATCGAACAGGCATGCAATCCAGGTTTCGTTCCTTCTGCCCCTGAGTGCCTTCCCACCGAGCCCATTTTCCTGGGCCTAGTCACACTCTTCAGCCCCTGCATCCTCCCGGTGGCTTTTGTCCTTGCGCAGAGCCCCCCGACGTGCCCAGCTCCTGCCTAACTCCGTGGGCCGTGTGTGGTAAACGCAGCTGCGAGCGCGGATCTGGCGGCGGTGCTCATAGAAGAGGTGCGCCCTCTGTCAGGGCAGGGCCCCACCCCGAGCGAATTCCTTTCAGCTCACAGCTGCACTGAGTTTTCCTCGGCGGGACCAATCAGCTCTTGCGCCAACACAAACGCTCTGCCTCGTTCTACTCACCTCTCACAGGCCATATACCAGGCCCCGCTACGAAGGCGCCCCTGCTCTGAAATCTTTGTCACGTGCCACTTGACCCTTTCTCCTGCGGTCTGGTGCACGCCTGAGGGCAGCCGCACGCTTCTCTCACCTGCTCTGTGACGCAAAGGTCTGTTGAATGCACCTTCAGTCCGCCATGGCAGCCGAGGATTGTGTTGTGTCGGGGAGGTCGAGCAGGGTGTGGCACACGTGTGCCTTGTGGGGGGCAGCTGCACCTTCCTGAAAGCCAAGATAGAGCAGAACATGCCACGTAAACGAGGCGCAGCTGCAGCTGGCTACGACAAGGTGTTGTGCCCGTGCCTCAACCGTCAGTCTGTAGGCGCCAGGGCGCCTCCCTCGGGGCTGCCGACTGAGCAGGAAACATATCCACCTGAGAGCAGCCAGCCTGTGGCCGGACAGCTGGTTTTATGGGGTGGGCCGTGCTGCTGCTTTTTTATGTGTTTTGCTGCACGGGTGGTGTTGCGTGGTTGGTCATATGGGTGGTTTTACACGGTTTGCTGACCAGGTGTTATTTATTTATTTTTACGTTGTTGGCCTTATGGGTGGTTTTACACGGTTTGCTGAACGGTTTATTTTTATTTTATGTGGTAGGCCGGATGAGTGCTTTTACGTGGTATGCCATACGGGGGATTATACACACTTTGCCGTACGGGGGGTTGTACAAAGTTGGCCTTACGGGTGGTCTTACTCTGTTGAGTGGTTTTTATGGTTTGCTGTACGGGTGGTTGTATGTGTTTTGCCGTACGGGCGGTTCTATGTGTTTTGCCATATGTCCGCTTGTACACGGTTTGCTGTACGGGCGGTTCTATGTGTTTTGGCCGCATGGACGGTTCTATGTGTTTTGCCATATGTCCGCTTGTACACGGTTTTCCTGTCAGTAGACGTGGCGGTTCTATGTGTTTTTATTATATGTCCATGTACACGGTTTGCCGTACGGGCGGTTCTATGTGTTTTGGCTATGTCCGCTTTGTACACGGTTTGCTGTACTGGCTATTCTATGTGTTTTGCCATATGTCCGCTTGTACACGTTGTCAGACGATGTTCTATGTTTTGGCCGTATGTCCGCTTTGTACACGGTTTGCTGTATCGGGCGGTTCTATGTGTTTTGCATATGTCCGTTTGTACACGGTTTGCTGTACGGGCGGTTCTATGTGTTTTGCCATATGTCCGCTTGTACGCGGCTTCTGCCGCACGGGCGGTGTTCTATGTGTTTTGCCGCACGGGCGGTTCTATGTTTTGCCATATGTCCGCTTGTACACGGTTTGCCGTACGGGCAGTTCTATGTGTTTTATTTATGTCCGCTTGTAATAATTGTTTGCTGTACGGGCTTTGTTCTATGTGTTTTTGCCATATGTCCGCTTTTTTGTACACGGTTTGCCGTACGGGCGGTTCTATGTGTTTTGCCATGTCCGCTTGTACACGGTTTGCCGTACGGGCGGCGTATGTGTTTTGCCATATGTCCGCTTGTACACGGCTTGGCCGATGGGCAGTTCTGCCATGGCTTTGCCGCATGTCCGCTTGTACGGTTTGCTGTACGGGCGGTTCTATGTGTTTTGCTATATGTCCGCTTGTACACGGTTGTCAGACGGGCGGTTCGTATGTGTTTTGCCATATGTCCGCTTGTACACGGTTTGCCGTACGGGCGTTCCGCCATGTGTTTTACATGTCCGCTAGGCCACTGTCATAATGGGCGGTTCTATGTGTTTTTGCCGTATGTCCGCTTTGGTACACGGTTTGCTGTACGGCGGTTCTATGTGTTTTGCCATATGTCCGCTTGTGCACGGTTTGCTGTACGGGCGGTTCTATGTGTTTTGCCATATGTCCGCTTGTGCACGGTTTGCTGTACGGGTGGCTTTACGCAGTTTGTTGTACATTTGGTTTTGCGAGGTTTGCCGTAAGGCGGGTTTACGTGGCTGGCCATACAGGTGGTTTTGCATGGCTTGTGGTACGGGTGGTTTGATGCGGTTTGCTGTATGGGTGGTTGTACGAAGTTGGCGGTACGGGTGTTTTTAAACGGTTAGCCATACGGGTGGTTACACGGGGTTTGAAGTACAGGTGGTTGTTCTTGGCTTGCCGTATGGGTGGTTTCATGTGGTTGGTGCCAGCTTCTATTGTATATTCTCAGCCACCCGGGGCAGCTTGACAGGTGCACGCCAGGGTACCCGCTGGTGTGCTGCCCGTTCCTTTTTCTTGGCACTCTCGGGTTAGCTCTCAGCTTCAGTTTGCACTGCGAGATCTGCCAGTGATCACCAAGAACCTGACGTGAAGCTTCCAGATACCGTTGCGCACTGCGAGCGTGCACTGCATACAACAGCCCATCACAATCTGTGCAGCCGGACTGGGCCCTGCACGCCGTATGCTACTTTGGCTTCCTAGTTCTGTGCCCAATGCTCTGTGCCCATTGCGCGTGCGCACTGCAAGCGCTGGCAAGAAATCTGCTTGCCCTGACCCTGAGCGCATGCCCTGACCCTGAGCGCATGCCTTGACCCCTCTGAGCGCATGCCATGACCCTGAGCGCATGCCACATGACTCCTGGAGCGGATGCCCTGACCCTGCGCGCATGCCATGACCCCCTGAGCGCATGCCCTGACTCTGAGCCGGATGCCCTGACCCCGCGCATGCCATGACCCCTGAGCGCATTCTGACCCCCTGAGCGGATGCCCTGACCCTGCGCGTACAGACCCCTGAGCGCAGTCCTGACCCCTGAGCGCATGCTCCTGACCCTGCGCGCATGCCATGACCCCTCTGACGCATTCTGACCTATCGCGCATGCCATGACCCCCCTGAGCGCATGCCCTGACCCTGCTGTCAGCAAAAGCCGGGAGCTTGTTTTGCAAGTAACCATGCAGGATGTCGGCTGCGGTCACGCGGCGGTGTGCCCTCTTGCCTTTTGGTCCTTCGACCTGAGCTGCCCAACCTCGGGCCTCCTGGGGGCGGGGACTGGGACGAGGCCGGCAATGGCAGCATCCTGCACGCCTCACCTTCGGGGTGTGGCTGTATGTCATGCTGCAGGCCCTGGGAAAGTTCTTCGAGAAAGTGTTGCAGGCGGTACTTGCGAATGTCAATTTCGACGTGGTGCGCCCCCTCATTTGCCCCCGACACAGGCTGAATCAGGAGCCGTTGCACAACAGCCCGATGGGTCTCATCATCGCCTCGAGCACGCAGGGCGACTGGGGGGGTCTCGTCATCGCCTCGAGCACGCGGGGCGGCCGGGTGGGTCTCGTCACTACCCGGTGTGGGCAGGGCGGCCGGGTGGGGCTCGTCACTACCCCTAGCACGCACCAATACACGCGCGCCAGAACCTAAACTTGGCAATAGCTTAGGCTGCCACATCGCGACGCGGCCACACATGGCAGCAGTCAACTGATTGTGACACAGGGTACAGCAGTTCAGAGGTCTCAAGTAGTGGTGGCATCGAGACAGATATGAAAGCTCAATCCAAGTGCCCTGTTCCAGCGAAGTGTTCGATGGGCAAACGTATTGTTGCTGCCAGTGATAAGTTTCCCGAGAAATCCATCGAACTCTTAGCCAGCGAGCGCAGCACTTTGCTTTGTTTCGCTCGAGGCCGTTGCACCGGATACTGACATCTTCTGCGGAGATGTGCGGCGGCGATATCAGCCCCAACGCGCCCCGCCGCCTCCATGAGTGGCCACGCATGCCTTCGAGCATGCATGCGGGTATGAGCTGAGGAGGGTGAAGGGGTGTGCGCACAGGTGCGATGCCTGGTGCTGGCGGGCCCGGGGTTCGTCAAGGACCAGCTCCACGCGTACATGCTGCAAGAGGTGCGGCTCGTAGTGCGCGCGGCGCCTCGAGGCGGCCCCAGAAGCCCTTGCAGAGCCCGTCAGAAGGGGAAGTAGAGCGCGCGGCGCCTCGAGGCGGCCCCAGAAGCCCTTGCAGAGCCCATCAGAAGGGGAAGTAGTGCGCGCGGCGCCTCGAGGCGGCCCCAGAAGCCCTTGCAGAGCCCGTCAGAAGGGGAAGTAGAGCGCGCGGCGCCTCGAGGCGGCCCCAGAAGCCCTTGCAGAGCCCATCAGAAGGGGAAGTAGTGCGTGCGGCGCCTCGAGGCCTGCATCTCAAGACACGCCCCCTCTCCGGAGGCCCCTCTGAGGCCTGCATCTCAAGACACGCCCCCTCTCCCGAGGCCCCTCTGAGGCCTGCATCTGAAGACACGCCCCCTCTCCGGAGGCCCCTCTGAGGCCTGCATCTGAAGACTGCCGCCGCGACCCTGCAATGCCTTTGAAACCCGGCAGTGGCAGTCTTAAGCGCTGACGAAGCCAGTTCCACAACTTTGATGCTCCCAGATACTGCATCTGCAAGGATCAACGGCCACCATGAAGCGCCATGAAGCTGCCTCGGTGCCGCCAGAAGGCGCGCAAACCAACAGTAGCTGCCACCTTTCAGTGCTTATCGAAATGCTTGGAAGCTGCTCAGATACCGCCAGAAAGTGCACGAGCTGGCTTGCGAGCCTGCAGGGAGTACCAGCCCCTCCGCGGGATCGGAAGGCCTGCGGCCTGCTCGGCGGATGACACCGTCGAGCGCTTTCATATGCGCCCCCCTCCTCGCAACGCAGTCGATGTCATCGCTGCTGCAGAGCCAGAGCCGTGCCAAGGGCCGATGCTGCCGCTGTCCAGCCGCCGCGCATTCAACATGGCCCCCGCATGCCACCTTTGTCACGCGTTTGGTAAGGTTGGGCCACGCTTGTTACGTTTGGTGATGGCCCGCGTGACGTGCTTGCGGCGCGAGGCGCGTGCGCAATCGTGCGATTGGCGGTGTGAAGGACAAATGAGTCGTGCCGAGGACGGTAAGTGCCCACGCCCTTAAATGCATTTGTGTGCCGGATGCCTCAGGCTCAGCGCCGCGATTTGACTGCGATACAGACGCACAAGTCGAGCCTCCTCCTGGCGCACGCCTCCAGTGGTGTGCCCCTCCCCATCCCCTCATAGCCCCATTCTGCCATGTGTTGCCCCCCGGCTATTTTCCATTACAGCTCTGCGATCTTGTCCACTGATTGGGCTGCAAGTGCAACTGGAAATGTTCGCCCTTGGCGGACGGAAGAACGCCAGCTGGCCACGTGGTGCCAAGCCGCGGGAGCCTAAATGGTGATAGGCAGAAGGCAGACCCGAGAGCGTTTCCCCGCTCTGCGCCTAATACATGTGCTGGCCACAAGCCATTCCTAAAGGGGGCCCAGGAAGGGTTGGGAGGGTCTCAGGTTACAAGCATGCTCTGAAAGAGGTGCTGGTGCAGCCGGCTGTAGCCAACCAGATCAAGGTTCGCCCAGTCCCTGTGTTGTGAACTTTCATACCAGGTGGCCATGCGCTGGAGTCGTATGCTAATGCGCCACATAGCTGTGACAGGTGGCCACTTTCAATGCCCATGCGCTAGACACCTCCTACACCACATATTTCCCCTGGGAAGCATTTATGCCTTCTCATCAGCCTCGACCACTTGTAGTGGTTGGTCAGGATCTCTTGATGCTCGGGGAGTGGATGTCAGCCGCTCGATGCATGCCCTTGCCGCTCAGCGTGCTTCAGCGGCTGGCACACTGCTAACACAGCGCTCGAATGGGCTCAGGACACGAAGGCGGCCGCTGAGGTCCGAGCTCTGGACTCATTTTACACCATGCTCTCTAACGACTCTGCCCGCGCTTTCTACGGGTGAGCCGCTCTCCTCCCCCCCTCTACTCGTGCAGTCGACCGCTGCGGCGCCTGTCCCTTCCCTTCTGCAGGCTGCGGCGCTTCACGTGAGGAGCCGCTGCCCGTGAGCAGAAACGTGTTCTGCACTCTTTTCTCTGTTGGCATCCTTCTTACCAAACGAGGGAGCCGGGCGTGCCATGCTCGCTCAGCTTGCCAGCGCCTCGGTGTTGGGAGCTGGGCATGCCATGCTCGCTCAGCTTGCCAGGGCCTCGGTGTTGGGAGCTGGGCGTGCCATGCTCGCTCAGCTTGCCAGCGCCTCGGTGTTGGGAGCCGGGCGTGCCATGCTCGCTCGGATTGCCTGCGCCTCGGTGTTGGGAGCCGGGCGTGCCATGCTCGCTCAGATTGCCAGCGCCTTGGTGTTGGGAGCTGGGCGTGCCATGCCGGCCAGATTGCCTGCGCCCGGTGTTGGGAGCCGGGCGTGCCATGCTCGCTCAGCTTGCCAGGGCCTCGGTGTTGGGAGCCGGGCGTGCCATGCTCGCTCAGATTTGCCTGCGCCTCGGTTTTGGGAGCCGGGCGTGCCATGCTCGCTCAGATCGCCTGCGCCTCGGTGTTGGGCTTTAGTGGGTGTAGAGAAGGGAGCGGGGCGGTGGGGCGATGGAATGCCAGCCCGGGGCACGTGATGGCGGCACATGAGCATCTGGCCATCGACACATTGCTCATTGCGGACAGGTGCGTCTGCTTTCTTGTGCGACACAACGCTCTCTGGGATGGCTGACATGGTTGCGCTCCCCTCGATGGCTGACATAGTTGCGCCCCCTCGATGGCTGACATGGTTGCGCTCCTCGATGGCTGACATGGTTGCGCCTCGATGGCTGACATGGTTGCGCTCCTCGATGGCTGACATGGTTGCGCTCCTCGATGGCTGACGTGGTTGCGCTCCCTCGATGGCTGACATGGTTTCGCTCCCCTCGATGGCTGACATGGTTGCGCTCCTCGATGGCTGACATGGTTACGCTCCCCTCGATGGCTGACATGGTTGCGCTCCCCTCGATGGCTGACATGGTTGTGCTCCCCTCGATGGCTGACATGGTTCTTGTCACGACCATGCCCTGCTCTTGATTTGCCTCTCACATCCACTGGGATGATGGTGGGCTGGCTTTTGTTGGCTGATCTCATGCCGTTCAGGTTGATCTCCACGTTGTGTTTTTAGTCCACGAATTTTGTGTCGTAAAGTGTCACAGTGGCATATCGTGTGTGGCGTTGGCGTGTCACGACTGAATGTTGAATAAAAAAATATTTGGTGAAGATGAAGGTTGAACAGATTGAAATTGCATCTTCACCTCTCGCCCCCTCGCATCTCTCCGTCGCTCGACTCACGACTGTCATGTTTTACGTCTCTCGTCTCACCACTCACGTCTGCGTCTGTCGGTGTTTGCAATGGATGTCGCTTTCGACAATTTCATCTTCAATTGTGATTTGTTAAATATGCAGTTTTAACCTAAGGCGGAACGTTTCCCCCCCACCCCCGCTTTCTGCCCCTGTCCAGCCTTATAAAGATTTACAAGATCACGTATTAATCTAAGGAACATGTTGCTTTGTATTATTATCACATATTCCTACTGAGTATGTGGGTACCTGTTTAGTGAGGAATAATAACCTATGTTGCAACTATTGGAGGTTTCAAAACCCTGTTCAGACTGAGCAATTTATTTTGGAAAGATGAAACATATGGGAAACTATTTCTGCTAACACGTCCCTCATCCGGCGCGCAGGCTTGCTTGCAAGCGAGCACGCGCATGAGGGAAGCAACCCTCGCGGAAACGTGGGCATGGTTGACATCCGCGTTTACGCTAGAAGTGACAGTGCACTGTGAGATGCTAAGAATGTGTTTCTTATGCTTTTATGATATACGTGGTATGCGGATGCTGTGCAGTATGGGTTCGTGCTGGGCGTGAGTCGAGACGGCTGGCTTGAATCACGCCCATTACCCCCCCTCACGATAACTGTTCAGCATCCTAAATCCTCGACGGAACTTGCTCGCGCGAAAAAAAATTGTTGTTCCTAACACTAATTAGAATGCATATGCGAAGTTATGTTGTGTTTGATATAAGGTAGTATACCGAACTCAACAGCCGCTGGACAGTGACTCACGGGCCACTGTCCAGCGGTTAAGCTTAAGCAGGCGAGGGAGGGGAGATCGATAAAGTGCGGACACTGCACACTCTGTTTTTCCGCATCAATATCGTTTCGGTCGCGCACGTCATCATGCGCCATCTTCATGCTAGCAAAGCATGCAGCATCGGCATTCGTCATGAAGATGAAGTGACCATGACCCATGTCGCTGTCGCTGCGCTGCGCTGTGCTGTCATTGTCGATGCCATGACAATGAAACGGCATATCGATGACACTGTGGAGTAGAAATGCCATATATGTGGAGTGACACACGACGTGGAATGGGTGCACAAATCATGTGGAGTGAACACACAAAACTTAGAGTTTTCACACTTATCCCGATGTACATTGGGAGAGGAAAGCTGACATGGGGCGTGTGTGAGGCGCGGGATGTTCAGCCTGTTTCGGAGCATGGATCTCGCCGAGCGCACAAAGTGGGTGGCCATGGTGGAGTCGGTGCGAGCAGCAAACGGCACAGTCCACATCTTCTCTTCAATGCACATCTCAGGTAACCCTGCTAGCCACAGCTTCCCTAACCTCCGTGTCAGCATTTGACGGCATCTGTTCATGTCAACCTGACACGATGGACCAGACTCGTGTTGGAGGGAGGGTGACGCCCGTGGATGGGTGGATGAAGTCTTTCTTGGAGGAAACATGGTGTGAAGAAACAGTGAAAGGGGCTTCCTGGCGGTGTTTCGGTGTAAGGCCCCCTGGCCTCCGTCTCTTCGTTTCAATCACAAAGGTTGCTGGAGGATTTGAGATGTACTTTGTTGGTCTATTTACTCAATTTTAAGGCAAGGAGGTGGCTGGTGCATTGCCAGGGGAGCAGCTACAGCAGCTCACGGGCGTTGCTGCAATACTTCGTTTTCCACTTCCAGAAATTGAAGACATGGAATTTTAATTGTGCCTGTGTAAGCTGACAACTCGATAGGCATGGCTCAGCTATGTCCACGGTGATGCAACATTCTTTAAAGACAAGGAGCCCTCCCCGTTACAGTCCGTTCTTTCGCCTAACCCGTCTGAAACACCGTCGGATGGTATGGAAACTGGCCTGGATTCTGTCTGTTGCGACATGCGAACTGCGCCTTTGGTATCTGATACCTCACAGCCAGTCCCGCGCTTAACACAAGCCCCTGTCTTAGCTTCTCCATCAAGGCCGTGCCTTAACACCCACATTGAAGCGGGCGTAGTTTTCTCTTGGTTTTTGTTCAAGCACAGGATGCATCCAGAGATGCGAATAGATGACTTTTTTACAGAGCTGCATATCGTATTCTTCCTGGACTCTGTGTACACATTGTCTCTGGTCTAGCATGTGATGCCAGGTGTCACCATGGATATCCTGGTCTCTATTGCAAACGGTAACTTGACCTCATTTGCCATGTCAGCCATCGAGTATTGCTAAAGTAACACCTTATCAGTTTGGACCATAGCAGCAGTTCAACATAAAGTGGGGGCAGCATCCCGCTATGAATTCGACAGGGCCATGCCCTCATAATATGCATGACGCATATGCGATGTTCAATATGTGTCTCTTGTGGCTGAAAAGGAAGCACTCCTCGTCTGCTCGCCGAAGACCTAAAGATCGGTCAATGATTCTGATGACTGACCGTTGGTGATCAGAATGCAATGCTTTGGAATTGGAGCACTATGTATTTCTGCTTTTTTGTTCATTAACCTTGCGGTGACATTGAACGGTGTTTTTTTCTTTCTGGAGCTGAACGCGAAATATGGTATTAGGGTTACCGACCTAGTTGGTTGTTTGGGAATCAATTTCGTCACATTTGGAAACGCGGATTAAACGATTATGGCGAAAAACCGTCGCGCAGTGATGGCAGCCTCCGTCCCTCATGTTGCTGTTGAAATGAGCCTTTATATGTGTGATTGCTTATTGCTTCCCGGTTGATGGCGTTCGTGTAGTGCCTGGTGATTGATGGATACATGATGAGGAGTGGTGACCGGCATCTATCGATTAGACACTTTAATGTATTGGCATCGAGACATTATACTAGCATTGACGATATAAACTATCCACTAGATCAACATGAAATGATGCGGGGATGTGAACTGATGAATGGTGTCTGGTGTCACGGCTCGCGAGTCAGGTAGACGTGGATGCCATCATGTCAGATTGATGATGACGATTCGTTGACGATGCCACAATCCAGAATCGCGAGTCCGTCACGATAAATTCGATGTTTGACGATTCACACGTTTTATTCCTCGAGGTATGATCGACGATGAGACGTAGTCCAGAATTTCGGACGATGGCATATTGTCATCGTGCAACATTACACGCATCGTGTCATCGTACAACACTACGATCGGTGATGAATCTGCATGTACGTCAAGTGCGATTAGACCACCAATCACACTCGCAGCTTTGGTCGACTATATGACCACTTCCACGACTCAAATATGCTGAAACTACCCAAAATTTTAATGGGACAGTTGAAGCATACCCACGGTCTACTATCATGTTTACTCGGCATTTCGTATAGAGAATCGATAAAGTATGGCTGCCCACACTTTGCTCCAAGGGGGAGGGGGGCAAAGGACATTGCAAAGTCTAGGGGAGGTTCGACCCGCCCCCCACCGCTCGGAAACGAAGTCCGGGAAGGGGGTGTGGGTGTCGGGCGTTTCAGACCCCCCCGGATCCGTAGTAAAGAAACCCCCCTCAAAGGGGCCGAGACGCCCCAAAACAAGCCGTGCAATGCGCCCGCAAGTGTGCAGCTGCCCTCGAATGGTTCCTTAAACGCGATAACTCACCGAGTTCTCACGATATTGGAACGAATTGAGGCAGACTGCCCACCTCCCCGCCGTTCACGTCGCCATCATCACGCAAGACGACAGCCCGACGTTATCCTTGCATGGGGTACTGACGCCCCCTCGCCCATGATGGTGGTATTCGCGCGTGGGGCACTCGTCCCGCCCCCGCGTGTGATGGTGGTATCCGCGCGTGGTGCACTCCCGCCCCCGCGCGCGTGATGGTGGTATCGCTGCTTGGGCACTCTGCCCCGCGTGGGGTTGGGGAGAGGGGGAGGGGGTCCGACCCCACCGCCCGAAAACGGAGTCGGAGGGGGTCCGGAACCCCTCGACCCAAAATGGAAGTCTAGAGTGGAGAATCCGATGTCCTTAGCCCCCCGCCCTAGGATCAAATGCCCATTAAATGCTACATATGACCGCCAATCAGGGCTTTTTGGGTTGAAAATGACCCAAAAATGTATTTTTGCGATTTTTGAATGTCGTTGCGAGTTCGAAGATGTCACAAGTAATGATTATCGAAACGGGTCGGGTCTCTACACGTCGGTTTGTAGTTTCCAAACCCCAACGTAAAAGGCGGGCACCGATCATGCCCGAAAGCCGCACGATATGCAAAAGCTGGAAATTTGCCATTATAACCCTCAGCATATCTGAATCGTGATAGAAGTGGTCATATGCAAGTAATAAGTAATTTGCCCAGCGTGGTCCTTCTAAAGGGGAGATGTACATATGACGTAATGTATACGAATTGTGCGTGTGTGTGTGTGTGCGATGTGCGATATGTGTTTTTCGAGCAGCAGGAGGAGGAGTGCGAGAACCATGCTACTAAAAACATATTAAAAATAAGCGGAACGAATAAGAAAATACACCTGCTCACTATGCAAAAGAGAACAAGAGGTATACTGAACAGGATGCTAACATAAAGTCGGCTCACGTACTGGGAAGCTGCATCCACAAAAAATGAGGGAATTGTCACCAAAAGGTCGGGCATATCCACCTGAGCAATCATTATCGGCAGCGCTGAAGAAGGGGAGGAAATGAAGTTCTGTTATAAAAACACATGCTGGAAAAAATGAAAGGGGAAGGAAAGTCAGTAGAAGACCGACAATGGACGATATACTAGCCCGGGGACACCGCAGACTTTATGCCAGAAGCCGGGGAGCGTGCAACCAAGCGTGCGATCAACGGTGAAAGAAAGAAAAAGAAAAAATGTGACTCTCCCTACTGGAAGCGTGATATTTGAAGGTGCACAGCTGTTACGCCTGCCCCTAGTCACATGCACAATCAAGGCGGCTTCTTGCTGTTTTTTAGAGCCTTCTCCTTCTCCGACCTGCTGTGTGAAATCAACATCTTGGCAGCCCATTCCACCGCGATGCTACTGATTTTCTTGAGGAGGGCTTCCGCTTCCTTCTTGTTGAAGCCTAGGTGTTGCGTGAGAGCCCTTGCGTTGTGTTCATATACCGACCCCGTGGTTCCGAAAACCATCGGGTGAAAGAACACTTTATATCCTTTGGATCTGAGTAGTTCCATAAGGGGCTCATACTTGTTGAGTTTATCGTGAAGGGACACATACCAGCGAGTGTCCCACGTGAAGGCCACCTCTATGAGGTGGATTTCTCCCACATCCTCCCTGTGGGTGTTTTCCGGCCTGCCTGGGGGGGCGTCCCTGACGTCCTCTGCACCCTTGATCATGACAATATCCACAAAGTGTGGTATGTCGTCTGGGGGGTCCTTCGCCCCCGGGTGGTCCCTTCCGTCCCTACGGCACTGACCCCTTTTGAGTACGAAGTCCGGTATCGGGCGGGTACATTTGTTAGTCCCGTCGAGCCCAGCGTGGTGCGCGATCCAGATCGGACTGGCGCCCGTTCGTCCCTTCCTGATCGCTTCGTAAAGGGTCCTTGCCACTTCGTTGTGCCTGGCTGTGGCCATGTTCATGCTGGTCTCGTCTTTGCATCCAGCCAGCCTGTGTGCCGGAGTGTCCCTCCTCCCGCAGAGGGCGCAGTCCGGGACCGGATATTTGTTCGGCCATATGAGGTGCTTCCTGGCGGTCGTCATGAGGACCCCAAACCGGCACCTTAGAATCAGGGACCTGAGCGTCGGTGGAGTAACCTTCCAGAAGTGATTGGATATTCCTGGTATCGACTTGTCCTGGAGAATTTCCCGCGGGGGCTCCTCCAATCTTCTTCCCATGTGTGTCTCGACTGCGGCAGCGTCTGCGTGGCTTGTGGCGGCCCTGTCTCCGTTTCTCCGGTGCATGGCCTCCCGGTCCCTGTTCCTCTTTCTTTTTCTCTCTGGGGCCGCCTCCTGGTAGGCGTCTATCGCTTGTTGTGGAACGTCCGTCAGGTTCTGGAGTTCCGACTCTCCCAGGTCCATCTCCATCATCGAGCGGCACAGACCGTCAATTGGGTCCTCACGTTCTGCCTCCTCGATCGCTTGCATCATCTCTCTGTCTGGCGAGTTCATGGCCCCCCTCCCGCCCATGTCCAGAGGCGGCCCCCGCGTCTCATCGAATTCCCAGAGTAGGTCCCACTCGTCCTGAGTGGCCATTTGATCCCGCGGGTGTACCTGTTCCTGGTCGCCCGGCTCCCGTCGCTCCGGCGGGTCGTCTTGGCTCCGGGGAGCGTGCTGGAGTTCCTCCAGGAGCATCGGCTCCTGGGGATTCTCCCCTGGTGTCCCCATTTCCACGTTCTGTCGGCCCCGGTCGGGGCCTTGGGCTGGCCCTGGGGCGCCGGTCGTGGGGTTCTTTGTCATAGAGCCCTCTGCTGAGATAGCTCCCTCCCGATTTCCCCTGCCGGGTGTTCCCCATTCTTCCCACGGGCTGCTCGGGGGCTGTAGCCATTTTCTCACTGACTTGTGCTGTGTCGCTTTTAGTGCAATTCTTTCTGCCACATACCTTTCCACTGCCCCCTCCCCTTGCAGGGGCCTCATCGATTCACCATCCCGGGCATTGGCCACGAGCGTGTACATGGTCCTGTTGTCCCATGGGTCAATTTGGGTGGTGCCCTCCTGGTTCTCTGCTGCCTGTTTGGCCGCCTCATCTGCCTTGTCGTTGCCCTTCACCCCCGTGTGGCTTTTGACCTTCCTGAGTGAGACCTTCGTTCCCTGGCTGTTATGCTGTTCTACCAGGGAGAGTATATCCTCAAGCAAATCCCTGTGTCTGTGGCCCTCCATCGTGTGGGGTCTGGATAACATGTTGAGTATTTGGTACATACTGCAGAGGCTGTCCGTGCAGATTGCTATCTCGCCCGGTGTTGTGCATTCTCTGGCCCTGAGTGCCGCGTGGATCGCCAGGAGTTCCGCCCTGTTGATGGTGAGGTGTCCACCTGTCGACCACGTGCCCCTCCAAGTTCTGGGATTTTCATCCCCTCTGGGGTCCCAGTAGGCCGCTCCCACTCTATGTAACCCCCCTTCTTCCTCTGGGTCCAGTCGCGATCCATCCGTATAGAGGAACGAGGTTGCATCCCAGGCTTTGTTGATTTCCCCTAAGGTTCTGGAACGTCCGGTTTTGCGCTTAATGGGACACGTGGGGAACCTCTCCCTTACTTCCGTGTGTCCCCTGTCCCTGTCTTGTCTGCTGAAGAGCATGGGAGTGCGCTCCATTGCTTTTAGCCATCTGGCCCTCGAGTCCTCTTTGATCTTGTCCAAAGGCCATGCCGTGTTCGCCGCATGGTACTCCGTGATCGTGACCTCGGCGAGTCCCCTGTCGCGCCATGTTTGTCTCATGGCCCTCGCCGCCTCCGGGGTGCGGTCTTCCTTGGGGACCTCACCCCCTTCGTTCCCCCATCCCTGTCTGCGCGACATGCTCGGTATTTCCCATTTTCTCATCGGGTGAGGGTCGAAGATCATGTCGTGTTGACTAGTGCTTTCCATCGCGTTTTTGACCGCCGCCATGTCTGACACTGCGTCCGAGGTGTGGACCCTCGGGTTGGCCGGTCTGAGGTTCCGAATCGTGTGGTACTTACGGACCGTGCAGTACGTGCTGCGCTGCAGGGCCTTCCCGACTAGTTCCGCTGCCCCTTCCGGGTCCGGGCAGAATTTTTGCCATCCCTCTGCGTTGGCAACAACTAGGATCCTAACTCCCCAGTTGCTGTAGTCCTTCTTCGTGACGCCTGATACTGTGGTGCCTCCCCAGTGGTCTGGGGGAAGGAACGTAAAGCTTTTTCTTGGGATCACCCCAAATTCATGTATCCTAGTATCTCCATACCTCCTGCAGTATGCCTTGGCTGGCGTTCTCGTCCAGGCCGGGTAAATTCCTACCCCCAGTACCGGGGTTTTCGCCATGGTGGACATCAGGGCCTCCTTAAGCGCTTTGTCTAGGTCTGCCGCCGTGTACTCCGGATTGAACTCGAAGGCGCCCAGCTCTCCCCATTGGGTGTCCCATGCAGACCCTTTGGATCCGAAAATCTTGTCCCTGTCGAACTTGGAGCAGTATGTCGCCGTGTGGCTGTGTACGTTGAGCGGCGACGCGAATATCTCCGCCTGGATCCCGAAGGCCTCCTGGAGCGCTTGCATAATTTCTCGAGGGAGCGTCCAGTGATTTTGCAGTGCAGTTTTCTTGACTTCCTCCTCCTCCTCGCAGGAATATCTTTTGAGCAGGAGGACTACTTCTGTGGCGAATCCGTGGACTGTGCCCAGCTGTGGCTCCCGCTCCTCGAAGGACCGCCGTCGCTCTTCCCCCGCCCTTGTATGGGTCTGATCTGCGCTGTCCGTGCCCGCCGCGGCCACATATCTGTCGTAGAGCCTATCGAGTACCTCTTCTTTGAGGGCGCCTACCATCTTGCCACGCTCGTCGTGCGCGAACACGTGGTGCCTGCCTGTCTCTGTCGTGAGCGTGCACTTGCCCGAGGGTGCTGCGTCCCAGTCTGGGTTAAAGGGTTCAGTGTCTATGTTGAGCTCGGTGACCCCCGGCCAGTAGTGGGCATGCCTCGTGGGAGCTCCTGACAGCGGTTCTCTTTCTGTGGGTCTCCGAGCCTGCTGTGCTTCCCGCTCCTTGTTGTGGAACGTGTCGGTCTCTCGTTCGGCCCGGCTCGGGTTCATTCCCGCAATTCCTCCTGTCAGCAGTGTGTCCTCTTCGACCCATGCCTCCCCTTGTGGGCGAACCGGCCCAAGCAGGTATTCCCTGCTTCCCCAGTGCGTCCTAACCGCTAGGATCGTGGTGCTCTCGGACGCCTCAACGGCCTGGGGTTCCTCCTCCGTTTCTTCGAGCACTTCCGGATCATTGGCAACCGTCGGGCCAGCGCCTACCGAGAGCTCCATGGTGTCGATCCTCCACCACATGTTCCTGTTCCGGCAGTCATTAACAGGGGGGTGCGTTGCCCATGCGACCTGTTCACTGCTTACGAGGTGCGTGGTCATCAGCCTAACCGCGTCTCTCGGGAATCCGATTTTGGCCGCATGCTGGAACAACTCCCCAGTCCTGACATCTCCTTTGGACAATTGAGCGAGGACCCATGTCCTCAGCATCATGATCTGCGCCGCGGTCCCCTTCCATTTCGTGCCTCTGCCGTCTTCCAGGCTAACCTTTGTGACCCGGTGGGGGCTTGTTTCCCTCTGGGGCGTCTGCGCAGGCGGATTCGGCCTGGGTCTGATCTCCTCGCTCTCCACTGTGGCCTGGGGGCTTTGTATGATCTGCCTGGTCCTTTTCTCACCGACCTTCGGGAGCTCCCGGGCGTGCCTGGGGGTTGCTGGCACCGTGTTTGCCTGGGTCTGCCTGGTCGGGCTCCTCCCGACTTGCATTGGCCCCGCGCCAGCCTCTTCCTGGATTTCGTCATCCACTTCCTCGAAGGAGATTGGGTCGTGAGTCTCTCCCTCCCCGTGGAACACGTGGTGGCGCTCCCGTTGTTCCAATTCTCCTATGCGCGCCATGATTGGGCCTCTCATGGCTTTCCTGTATCCCTTGGAGGTCGTAGCTTCTCCGCCCTCCGGGGGCCCATGCAGCCCGATCCAGGACTCCCACTTCTCTCCTGTGGTGGACCTATTCCATTCCTGCCACTTGTCAATCATGTAGCACACCCAGACGCCGCATTGGTATCCGTCCCGTTGGTGTGCGACCCCCATGTTGGAGACCGTTACGTTGACCGGCGGCCATCCCGGCGGTCCTGCCCACTGTCTCAGCGCCGTCAATAGGCGCGTGTCTTCCCCCCCCATTGGGTCGTAGAGGTAGATTGAAACACTGGTGTCCTCATTTTTTCCGAATAGGAGCACATTCCAGTGGCTGCCGTCGCAAGTCAGGACAAAGGAAAATCCCTCGTCCCGGACCGTTTCCATCGTGTTGCGCATCTGCGCCTCGTATTGTTCCGACTGCTCGAACTCGGTTCCGTTGAGGGCATCCGCGAGTTTCGTCTGGTGCATCGACACTGTGTCCAAGCCCGTCGTGCAGAGGCTGTGGGTTTCCACTTGTATGGAGCTAAGCCACGCCTCCCTGCCTCTGGTGTCCGAGAAGACCCCTTCCGTCCTGTGCCTGGGGGTGCCCTCCCCCCGGGGCTCGTTTCCTCTTCTTCCTCCCCCCTTCAGGAGGCTGTCCGCATGGGACCCCTCAGAGCGGTTTCTCCTCATCGCCCTCCTGCTGTCCATCGCCTCCTTCTCGGTGAGTCTTGCTCCAGCTCTGGCTGCGTGTCGCAGGTCTGAGAGGAATTTTTCCGCCTTGGGTCTCACGCCTACGGAGTCCATGATCATGACTCTACCCCCCGGGTCCTCAAGCAGGGTGGGTCTGACTCCAATATCGTGGCATTTAAAGGCGTCTTCGTGGTCTTCTTCGTCCTTGGCGCAATAACCTGTCGCCATTTGTTTTAAGGCGTTTCTGGCTTGCATGGAGGTCGTGGGGGGTCCTCTTCTTCCTGCGTGCCACAGCGATCGCGGGCCCCATTTGGATTGAGTGGGGTGGAAGCCCTCTTCCCAAGTGGTTAGTTCTTCCCCTTCGGTCGACTGGGGTTCTGCCAACCTTTGGAACCCTAGAGCGTTGTGTGCCTCTTTGGACGGCATAAACTGGGGTTTGAGGGTGAGGTTCTTCGGGTTGTCCCAGAATCGCGCGTCGTTGGGCTTGTCAGCGAGCGCTTCGCATATATATGGGTACAGCATGAGCATGAAGGTTCGCATGCGCCCTTGAAACCTGGCGGGGACTTTTGTTTTTGCTTCTCTGAGGCTGCACGCACGGGTGCCCCCCTTCGCCACATAAAACCCCTCCTCCACGAAAGGGAGCAGAGGCAGCAGCGTGGTCAGACTAAGCGGAATTTCCTCCTGGTCATTGACTGAGTAGATCTTCACGCTCTCCTCACCCGTGTCCTGGTCAACGACCGTTCTGTGTCTGCCTTCGAGCGCACTCGGGAAGGGCTTCCGAACCGCGTTCGCAAGTTTGGAGATAACCCCGTGCTGGGTGTTAATCAGGTCCGCCAGCAGCGGTCCAGATCCTGTGAGCGAGACTTGGTGCTCACGTAGCGCCGCAAGTTGCCGGGCTGTGCAGCACCTGTCGAGTTCCCCAGTTCTGACCGTACCGTCCACCTGTCCCTGTCTGCGGTTGTAATGATACCTGACCAGCCCCCTCGTGGTGGCACTAAGTTGAGAGGTCTGCTTGACATGAAAGGCCTCACTTTCCCTGAACACCTCTCTCGGCCTTTCTCGAAGGTCTTCCCTGGTGGCGGTGGCCATCTGCAGGGCGCTCGCCACACTTTGTGCGTACGTGGCCAGCAGTGGTGTGTGCCCAAGCCCGTAGGAGGTTTTCGGGAGTGCCGTGTAGCAATTAGCGGTGCCTGCTGAAATCTGTATAGGCAGCCCTGACTGGGAGTCCCGGTCAGGCCCCTATGACAGACTCCTAGGACCAACACTGGACTGCTGACTGATCTATAGGTTCGTGCTGTGACACACGCTGTGTCACAGGTAGGCTAGACTCCGAAACCGTCCGAGACCGTTCCGGGTATATCTAGCTTAGGGTTTATTTATCTTATGAGTTTATCCACACAGTTCGGGAGTTTCTGATATCTAGTGAACTAGGATATTCCAGTAGGTCGTGGCCCCATCCACGCTTTTATTCCACTTGCTGATTTGGCCATGATTGGCTAAACGGCCGCTTGGAGAGGTGGTGCGCGCATGCGCGTTTGGGTGCGACTAGGAATTATGGTATGAATTGTTTGCGGTGAGCAACTGT
The DNA here is from genome assembly GCA_001247695.2 of Cymbomonas tetramitiformis. Classification (NCBI taxonomy): domain Eukaryota; kingdom Viridiplantae; phylum Chlorophyta; class Pyramimonadophyceae; order Pyramimonadales; family Pyramimonadaceae; genus Cymbomonas; species Cymbomonas tetramitiformis. The sequence goes on along the minus strand of LGRX02034355.1, from coordinate 8,664 downwards.
GAGTGGCGGCCATGGGGACCGCGCCTCGTTACGGACCAGTCTTAGCAAAGTTCGGATCCAGTTTTGCACCAGCACTGGCCCTGCTGGTTACTGTTTTCTGGGCTGGTGTTCGCGACACCTTCGACTTCGACGACATCTTCGAGTGCCCCTCGCCGCTCCGCTCTCTCAGCTTCTCTCCGCTGCTGACCATTACCATTTTTCCGCTACCACACCCAACCGCACGACTGCGTACCACCTCCCCTCTGGCTTTTCAGAGTATGGGTATGTTAACCCGAGCGAAGAAGTCCCTGGACAGGGACAGTGACATCGACGCCTCGCTGAGGCTATTAGACGGGGTTCGGAACAGTCCGACGGTGCGTACGCCAACTGTTCCGGCCCCCGCTCCGAATTCCAACGAGGATGCGGACGTGGCGACCAGGAAGTACTTGCAGGAGCAGAGCAAGCTGGTTGACGACGTCTACAAAACGCGTCTACACCGCCAGTGGGCCAAGGGTGTCCGCGAGGATGTCCTTGGTGACAAAAAGCACCATTTCCGCGGTACGGACGACGCTGGCCTCCTCTCCGAGCTGGTGGCGCAGCTGCGTACGGAGTTTCATTCGGCTGGACTGGAGCTGGCGTCCTTTGACCTCGACGACCCTCTGGCTCGTGTGGTGACCAAGGTCAACGGCTTGCTCTACGACGTTCTGGCTCTGGTTATCGAGAAACACAGCAACGCCTACGTCTGGCTGACTGGCACCGACGCCTCATCTGACCGTGATGGACGGCGAGCTCTTGTGGACATCATCAAGGGCTGCGTACCGGTGGCGCTACGTGAGTCGCACCAGGAGGAGCACGCCGCGTTGCGTTATCCCGCGGACACTGACCCGCAGCCCATCTTGGCTCGGGAACAGCGTCTGGTGCGGGATAACAAAGCTACGGACTGGACGCCCACCGAGGAGACCAGGAAGCTCTCGCTGTACAACCGGCTGGACCCAGTGTTCTACACCGCGGTCAAGGTGCGGTATCCTCTCGCGGCCGATCTCGCGCATGTCTCCTTGGCGTCTCTCCGCTCCCTTGTGGTGGAGATCTATCAGGCTTGGGCGCAGACGGGGGCGGGGAAGGCAGTCTCGGGCAAGAGCGGCATCTCCGCGCAGCTCTCCAGCACCGAGTACGGCGCCCTCCTCAACAAAATCAACGAACTTCAAGACTTGCTACGGCAGCAACGCGGGGCGGACGCACCGCCGGCGCAGCAGCAGCGGCAGCAGCCGCAGCGTCAGCAGCGGCAGCAGCAGCAGCAGCGCGGTACGCAGCGGGGATTCCGTGTCGGCACGCACCCGCTGCCTGCAGTCGGTTTCGACCGTGACGACCAAAAGGCGAAGCCCTTTTGCGGGAGGTGCAAGAAGGCGGGGAAAGGTGAGCAGTACCACTTCTACCGCGACTGTCCGTTGGGCGGGCGTCAGCATCCCCCGCACTCGGCCGCGGCATTCTGCATTCCCATCGACGAGGAGGACGCGGAGGGGGTGCGTGCATTGGCCATGTGTGCCCTGTTCCAGCAGGCGGCGGACGATGGGGCCGAGGCTTTTGCCACTGCGGCATCTACGTACGGGCCGCCTGCGGTACTCTGTGCGGGTGCGGTGGGCGGGATCGACGTGTCCGCCTACGGCTTCACGGTAGAGCCGCAGCAGCCTGCTGACGAGCCCGCAGGTGACGACATTCATCAGCGGCTGGACGATCTTGCCGCGGAGGTCCATGCCGCGGCAAACTGCAAGGTGCACTACACCCACGCATCCTTCCCACCACCGGCGGTTCTCGAGCCGCATGCATCGGCTCTGGTGTGCGGCCCCGCGGCAGCGGGGGGCATGCCGGAGGAGCAGGTTCCGGCAGGTGGTGCGGCGGCATCGGCATCCGCCGTGCCGGCCCCTGCTATACCTGTCTCGCAGGAGGAGGATGTGAAGCCCGTGCCGCTTCAATCGGCGCGGGTGACTGCCACGACGGACGGTGAGTTCCCTGGGTTCGTTCAGACTGTCAACCACGCCGCCATCGCGCCGGTTGACCTCACCGGCTACGACACCGACGACTACGAGGACTTTGCCGACGGCAGCTTCCGGCTGAAGCCGCGGGGTTCGCCTCCGTCGGCCAATCATGTTTCCGGGCCGCCCGTGGACGAGCGGAGGACCTACGGTTGTGGGAAGCCGCCCTGGGGCTTTCCTGCCACGGTTGGACCATGGGGGATTCCTTTCCTCCTTTCCCTCGTTCTTTGCATCTCGATCATGGGGGTGGCAGCTGTGCCCGATGCTCAGTCGGCTGCGGGATTGCCTTCGCCTGGTGGTGATCTCGATTGGGAGACTCCGTCAATTTTCTCCACGAATGAATTTGTTGAATCCGTGATCCCGGCTCAGGGTTTCTTTGTGGCTGACAATGTGCCACCGCTTGAGCCGCCTGAGCCCCCTGACATCTTTCAGGATCTTGCTCAGGCAGATTTGAGCTTCGACATGGCCTTCTTCTACGGTGTGGCTCTTCATGAGAGAGGTCCTTTCGGGAACCCTCCCTTCGGGTCCGACTTGATTGAGACCACAGCTGGCTACTTTGGTGCTGTCGATTGACTTCTTGTTCACTCTGGATGCACACCGACATGGTGGTGTGCGGAACTCCGGTGACTTCAACAACTTTTCTGGTTTATGTTTTGCTTTTGACGTCTACAAGTTACATTCTGGCTTGCTAGCTCGGTGCCTTTCAGTTGTTTAGCGGGTGCACAATGCCCGTAGGTTTCTGCACCTGTGCTAGCTAGAGGGTTTCCAATTTGTGTTTCAGAATTGCACAGTTGGATTAGCAGTTAGGTCTGTCAACCTGGCTCCTGCCCTAACTTATCTTACATATCTGACTCTCCTAGACAGTCACCACCCACAGTGCTGGGGTGGTGTGCTGAAATCTGTATAGGCAGCCCTGACTGGGAGTCCCGGTCAGGCCCCTATGACAGACTCCTAGGACCAACACTGGACTGCTGACTGATCTATAGGTTCGTGCTGTGACACACGCTGTGTCACAGGTAGGCTAGACTCCGAAACCGTCCGAGACCGTTCCGGGTATATCTAGCTTAGGGTTTATTTATCTTATGAGTTTATCCACACAGTTCGGGAGTTTCTGATATCTAGTGAACTAGGATATTCCAGTAGTGCCTCTTGGCAGTCCATTAAGGAGCTTGTATGCCCCGCCGATAATCGCGTCTAGGTCTTCGATTTCCTTGGTAGAAAAAATCCCTAAGGGAAGGGCATATCTAAGCTGTCCTATAATTGCCGAGCGGAGGACCTCCTCTTGCTGTCCGCTCGTCAGAGGGGAGTGGAGGAGCGCCTGTATCCTTTCCCTTGCCTGCAGAAAGGAGGCTTGCTTTTGGACCGTCCAGTCCCCCGAGAGGGCTACTTGTATCCCAAGGTACTTGTATGGGTCATCCGGGTGGAGGTACGGGAATCCATGCTTGCCTACCCTGGGGGTGCGCATGGTGACATCCTCGTATGTCTCCTCAGGGATCGGAGACCCTTTTTCGTCCGTTCCCGTAATTCCGCATTTGGTCTTGTTGATTCGAAGTCCACTCCAGTTGGAGTAGAGCTCCAGCTTCCTGACTTGCACTGCCAGTTGCGTTGCCGACTCCGCGATCAGGGCGAGATCGTCCACATATGCCGCCGAGGAAGTGCGAATTGGTTTGTCCGAATCCGTGAGGCGGTGCAGATACCCCTTGTTGCCCGCCTTGAGCCAGCGTAGTAGGGGTTCCAAATAGAGAATAAAGAGCAGGGGGCTCAGCGAGTCTCCCTGCACTAGTCCCCTTTTGACCATGAGGGGCTCCGAGCCGTAGTGCTCTATCTTTGAGGCCATCCTAAAGGGTGACCTGTGTGCCTCCCCCCCGTAGAGGTCTGCCACCACTCTGACCGCGTCCTCCGGGATCCCCAGGTACTTCATGGTGTGCTGGAGTCTGTCATGCTCCACCGACCCGTAGGCGTTCTCGAAGTCCACGTAGAGAACATGCAGTTGGCTGTGGGACAGTTTGCTGTCCTCGATAACATGCTGCAGTCGAAGGAGCTGGTTGATCGTGCTTCTGTGTTTCCTAGAACCCATCTGCTCTTGGCTGTGGATACTGTTTACCTCGCAGAACGTGGATAGAACATCCGTGACCATTGCCGTATAGAGCTTGAGAATTGTGCGGAGAAGCCCTATGGGCCTGTAGTTGGAGAACGCAGAGGTGTCCCCTTTCTTATGTAGGTAGACAAAGGTGCCCAACTTCCAAGTGCCTGGGGTTATCCCCGCTTTCCACATCGCCCTCATGAGCGAGAAGAGAAATTCGTGGAATTCCTCCGGCATAGCCTTGAGGATTTCATTTGGTACCGCATCCGGGCCGGCTGCCTTCCCGTTGGGGAGCCGTTTGACAATTTGTCTGTAGAGTTCAATAGTGAGCCTGCTCCCCAGCTCCATCTTCCTCGGTCTTTGCCCCGGTTTCATGCTATCCGGGGCTTCCGCCGCCAGCCATGGCATCTCTTCGTCCAGTTGGTCCGTCCTGGGGTGTTCGAAGCAATATGGGTCCGAGTGGGCCATGTGCCCCGAAAAGGCCTCCGCGGTGGCCACCGCCCCGACTGCCATTTTGTTGTTTCTGTCCCATATCCCCAAGGTTCTTCCTTTCGGGAGTGCGTCGCGGTCTCTGAAGACGAACCTGTGGGCTGACTTTTTCATGCGATAGTAGTTACTACGGAATTTCTGGACAAATGTCTCCCAGGTTTCGGCTTTGTGGTCTTTGATAACGGACTTGGCTTCCTGCCTGAACCTGCGCATCTCAGACTCCGCCCACCAGTGGGGGTCTTCCGGCTCCGCACACGTGTCAGGTCTGCCCTTCGCCGTGTCCCGTGGCTCCGCCATGGCTTCCTCTAGCAGTGCCGCGCTGGGGGTTTCCCCTGTTGCCCTCTCTATCGCAAGCATCTCCTGTAGGACCGCCGCTGCCTTCAGCGCTTTATCACGCTTCCTGAATTTAGCTTTTGGTAGTCTGACCCCTGTGTTGGGGTCCCTGGTGACCTTGGGCTTGCACCTGACGGTTTCAAGGGGGATCTCCACGGCCCGCATGGCTTGCTGAAGGACCCCATCAACTGCCTTCCCGGCCTCATCAATTCTTTCCCTGGCGTCCGGGCTTCCCCTTTCCGCCGCGTCGACCGCGTTTTCGATCACTGTCTTGAATTCATTTTCCCTGAGACTCGGTTGGAGCGCCGAATCTATTGCCGCCTTCATTGAGCGTTGCAAGGCTTTGGAGATCGGGAATTGATATTTCGTGATCGGGTCGGGTTTCGCCTGCTCTTCCACTATCGGTGTGGTCGTGTGAAGCTTCCACAGCGGCACCGCCGCCACTGCCGCTTGGTGGTCGCTGCAGTGCCTGTGTGCCCTGGTGTCGATCGGGTGCCGTTCGTCAGCGATCCGCTGAAGCTCTTCTGACGCTAACCACCCATCGATTTTGTGGTCCCCAAACGTGGGTCCTTGCGGGCAGCTGATCTCTGCAAGGCCCGCCCGGTCAGACATCCCTCTCCATGCACGGTGTTCTATCCCGTCTTGCTCTCTGGGGATCTCCGCGACGTTGAAGTCTCCCCCCACCACCATGTGCTCCCCCTTCCTGGAAGCCACTGCGGCCTCTCGGGCTATGTAATCACGGATACACGTCCTGACCACCGCTTCTTCCGGGTGGGGAGGGTTGTAGACACCGAGCACGTGCACCTTCACGCCGCTTGGCAGCGTAATAACTACATGCTGTAAATACCCTTTCGCGCATCTGGGGACTTCACGGTTAGCGCGCACGTCCGTCCTGTCGTAGGGGCGTCTGAGGGCTAGGACCACCCCCCCTCTGTACGAAGTACCATCCGCCCCCCTCCTCTGGGTTCCATGGCACGGCGCTGAGTGCCAGGCGCTGTAACCCAGCCCTTGGAGTTTTTTTGGTCCCATGGGGCCCGCCGCCTTTGTTTCTGTGAGAACCAGCACGTCCGGCTGGTGTTCCTCGCAACTCCTGGCGAGGTCATAGTACGCGTGGTCGCTTCCTCTGATATTCCAGGTCATCAGGGACAGCCTACCTTCCTCCCCCACATCTGGTGGGGGTGTTTGATTCTCTTTATCGCTGTGGTGATTTGGTTCATTTTTAGATTCTCGTGCACTATTGCCCCAGCAGCCAAGTACGGTCTTTGCGCCTGCCCTATGCTGTCTCTTCTGTTGAGCTGGCGCCTGTCCGCTTCCCGTCACTTGTTGTAGTGGCCTGAGCACTGCCCTTTTGCCGGGTACTCTACTACTCCCGCTCCGGGTGCCGGCCTGGCATTCCGCGTGTTCCTCCTGCTTGGTGGCGATTTGCATGACGATTCTGTGTTGTTTTGCCACCCTATTGTTTGTCGTTTTCCCAGTGCCCCCAGCGGCTCTGTGCGCCGCCCTTGGCCAGGTTGACTTCTCTGGGGATTTCGTCCAGTCGCACCATGCTGCCGCCATCACCGCGACCCAGACCCCACACTGAAAGTCATCGTACTGAGTACGGAGTTTGATGCACGTGATTTCGGTAGGGACCCCCTGCTTTGTCCTTCTCTCTGCCCACTTTCGGGTGGCGTCCAGCAGCTCCTCATGCCCCCTCGCTCCTTCCCGTGGGTTGGGTCCGTAGGAGTCAAAGAGGTGCACGTGGGTGCCCCCCCCTTCCCCGGCCTGTTGGTCAAAGAAGAGGGCCCTCCAGTGCTCTCCGTCACACAGCGGCTGGTACGCGAACCTCCCGTTCGCGAGTAGGCCATCGATCCCATCTCTGGCCAGAAGTTTGGAGAGGAATTTGTGCTGGTTCATCTCCTCCGGCGGAGCCGGGTCAATTGTGTGAAGGTACCGGCTGAGTTGCACATCCGATACACGTCCCTCCACCGTGTAGAGGCCCCCCTCCTCTTGGGGGTTCGCGCCCCGTGTCTGGTTCCTTGGGGGGGGGGCGCTTTTCACCCCCCCCACCGCTAAGGGGGGGGGTGGAGGGTTGATCTTCCCCTCCTCTGCGAGACTTCCTGTTCTTGTCCCTATCTTCGAGCTCTTTCCTGACTTTCCGCAGCATGCCGACCGGAACAAAAACACAGTTGCTGTTCCTCCCCGCAAAATTCCTGCGGAGGGAGGTCCTCCCTGCAGCGCTATTGACATAGAAGAGGCTTCCCCCGTCCATCGCCTCTCTCCAATACCATTTCCCCCTCTTGTGCATCCAGGGTGTGTTCTTCCTTTGATTCCTCCAAACCCAGACTTCTGGGCCTTGATGTGAGTACACAGTCCCCCCCGGGGCAGGGTCGTTTAGTTGCGTTCGTGTTATTAAGATTCTGATCCCGCGGTGGGTAATAACCAAGATTCCCATCGTTACGAGGCATGCGGAAATAAGTAATGTGTGCTGCCGGTCCATCACGAGTTTAAAGTGTCCCGGGAGCGCGAGACTCGGTGACAAGAAGTGCAGCATTATGCCAAATTTTTCGAACTCTCCTTCCCTTGGGTGGTCCCCCTCTGTTATCAGATCGGGGGTGTGATTACAAGAGGCTGTTAATACAAATAAGCAATAGGTTTCATTGTTCTGCAGGTATTTATCATATGTCCTATTGCCACTGCTTCTTCCTGGCCAGCGCGTGCCGGGAGGAGTCATCTTGTGCCCCCTCCAGGCTGTGCCTCCACTAGGTGTGCTCGCCTGCCTGCATTCTGCATCTCCGTCTACCCTCGTCCGGTGCCTGGTCTCGGCCCATCGTCTCGCTTCAGATTCTGTGTGCCTGTGGAGGGGTTGCATTATACTGGTCAGATCACCATCTTGGCAAGATGGCCAGGCATTCAGAACTGGCAAGGGAGCACTGACCTGAGCCCTCAGCTCGTCGAGGCGCTTTAGTGCCGCCCTGCCGTCAGGGTTGTCGAACTCCTGTGGAATTGCGGGGCCTGTCTCAGGCCTCCCATACTGCCGAGGGTCCTTGCCCAGGGCCTCCGCCAGGGGCCTCGGCTGGGCAGTGGGCTGGGCAGTCGGCTGTTGCTGGAGCTGTGTGCCCCACTGTGGGTACAGCCCCTGTGCCAGGCGCGAATATTGGGCCTGTGGCGGCCCCAATGGCACCTGGTGCGGCAGCTGTAGCGGGGCTGCCGGAGGGGGCTGCAGCTGCTGGGGCTGTTGCTGTTGGCCCAGGTAGCTCTGCCCCCCTTGAGGCATCAGCTGGACCCCGTGCTGCAGCAGCCCCGGGACCTGCCCAGACAGCTGGGTGATCGCTGACATCTGCCTGTCCGAGGCTTGCACCTGCTGGCTTACCACCTCGGTGAGAGCCTTCACGGAGTCGGCCAGCGACGCTAGTTCGCCGCCCGCCCGAGGAGCCTGCGCTGCTGGCGGCTCCGGTGGCAGCTGCCTGCCGTACCCCTGGTCCTGCGCAACCAGCTGGGTCGGCTGTACCTGACCGTAGTAGGAGCCTTTGGCTCCTTTGCCCTGCCCCTTTCCCGCGTATCTGGGCCTCTGTCTCGGGGGCTGTTGTGGGCTTCGTTGGGTCATCCACCTGGACCTCGGGCTGCAGGCGACGTGAAACTTTACGTTCCCGATGTGGAAGAACATACGGTCCTTGGTGCGATGCGAGACTGCCTCGTATGTGGCAGCCTCCACCGTTACCCAGTACCTGCAGGCCTCCCTGCTGTCCCTGTCCGGGAGCGGTTGGGCGA
>LGRX02034354.1:0-34913 GCA_001247695.2 Cymbomonas tetramitiformis | reverse complement strand
TACAGAAATCACTCACCGTTAAGAAAACCCGACGATAAGAAAGTAGCCAGCGTTTCAGGGTGGGGGGGGTACCCAAGTTGGTGAATATCGCTGGCTGGTTTTTGAAGGTTATGGCATGGACCAAAATAAGAAATATTGGTGCTGGCTGGCCGGCCTAAGATACGATTCTCCAATTTCTTATAGCTAAGAAAAAATTGCTGGCATTTGCAAATATTACATATGATATTATAGATATGTGACATCAATATATCACTTCTCTCAATATTTCATGTACATTTCATGTAGAACGATGCCCTTCAGTTCTAGATAATCTGTCTCCGAAATAATTTCGTCATCAAAATCCTGCTTAAGATCCTTAAGTTGTGCACGACTTACAGGGTCCATCGTTCGAAAAGTGAAAATTTTAAGAAAATGTCTGGGCTAGGTGGGTGTCCATGTAGATGGCTAAGAAATGCGCTGGCTGAGTGAAGAGATCGCGGTCCACTATTCATAGCGTTTTCATAGGACGCTGGCGCTGGCAGGGGGGGGGGTACCCAAGTTGGAGAATATCACTGGCTGGCCCCATATCTCCTGTTTTCTTAAAGGTGGGTGATTACTGTATATGTCCCTCGCAGTTCCGAAACCTGGCACACTACTGACCATCTCTAATGGGGCTTTCGCAGGCTTTGATGCCCGGAGGCCAAGCTGGCCCTCTCCGAGGTCTTCAGGGCTCATCGCAGCAGCCGATGCCCGTGGCGTTGGACGCCCAAGGTACACCAGGAGTGCCTGTGGGACAGCCAAGGCTGGTACCTGACAGGCAAAGAGCGGCCGGGGTAGAGGCACAGAAGCTCGTCATTGCTTTGAAGGAGCAGAGCACAACCGCCGCCCTCGACGCAAGCATCAGGTTGGAGGAGCTTAAAGCCCTTGCTTCCTTCCAGGGGGAGTCGGGCAGCACCGCCGACGCACTGTATGCACAGGCGGTGGTGCGGATGTACAGCGCTCTTATGGGGGAAGTACCAGCGCCCATCTCTTAGGCTAGCCTGCACTCAAACCCTGAGTAATGCTCGTGCGTGTAAATAGTAATTGCGAATATGCTTCAATCCCACGTATTGTTGGTGGTGTTTTTTTGGTTCTTGACCATATTTGAAACTTGTGAACAGTAGGTGCCTATTCTACGAAAGGTGGGTTTACACACCGTAAGGACCCCTTACGGTGGGTTACCCAACCCTAAGTAAAACGATTTTTCAGCCCCTGAACTGACCCCCTGGTCATGTTCATGGTGGCAGGATGACTTTAGACACTCCCAAGAGGCATCCGCGAAGCATTATATCGGATGTATCCGGCTTTGTCAACCTGAAAACACAAACCCAAACCGGCAAACCAATTATCGCATATAAATCATGTCATATAGCGCAATAAACGGTCATATCACCCTCACTTCGCGTGCCATTTTGAGGGTCAAGATGGCCTCGAATGAAAATTTTGACAAGACACTACAGAAAGAGCAGCTCGAGAACTTGACAACATGGGTCTCCAAATTTACAAAGGGCCATCGAGGAAGGCCGCATATCTACCAATACACAAAATTATGTGGTAACCCACCGTAAGCATATATGATCGGAACCCGCTACATCCCCCCACTTCGCGAGCGCATTACACACATGGGGCACATCGCATCCATCCATAGTATGTTCCTCAGCTTTCATTCAACTCATAAACTGTATGAAAATCGATAGGTTTGACACCGTAGACCTCATAACGCCACCACTAGAGGCCGCCGAAAATTCCCCTTACGGTGGGTTACCCCACCGTAAGATTAGTAGAATAGGCATAGGGATACTTTGCATTTTCATCATTCATCACAGTTCAAGGCATGACTTGCACTCCCGCTTCAAACCCTAAGCCATTTCAGCTGAACTGGCTAAAAATGAGCCATCCCGCAGCTGTGGAGCATTGCCCTATGAAGTTTTTTTATGTCTTTTGTCTTGAACATTCTTACTTAAGATAAGTTTGAGCCTACAACACCGTTATCCCGTGTTATAGTCAATTTTCACTTATTTTCAGTGTGTCGCGGCTTCACGTGACACAAAAATACCCCAATAAACATTCTAAGCAAGGAGTATGCATGGTCTTTTCATAAATTTTCAACTTACCTTGTTATTATATCATATTTTCAACTTCAAAATATGTGAGTATCGCAATAATCTTGTCTTTTAAACAAAATTCAGATATCCCAACTTTTCAGCCTTCGTGGAGTGTTTTTGGCTGTTTTTCGGCTGTGAAATCAAAATTTCTTAACAAAGTTCGTTTTTTATCATGGATACCACATCTATATGGCCCCTGGAACCAAAATTCCGCAAAAAAATACCCTGTCTCATTTGAGTCTCATTCGCCGGTTCCAGTCTCATTTCGGCGATTCCATCGTTAGGAGTTGGTTAATTTGTCGCCTGGATGCCCCTCGACATCTTCGAGAACACCGCCGCCACCACTCAGTGAAAGCACGATCACATCGCAACCAACTGCAGCCAACCAATTCTAGACTTAGTGCCTATTCTAAAAATATTACGGTGGGTATACCCACCGTAACGCCAAACTTTGCAAGCTCGTACCGACCGCACAAGTAGGTTGCGGGGGTTAAACATATGGATTTTCTGTGACCCAAGAGGTTGATTAAAGGACGGAAAACTTAATTTACACGACTCCGATAAGTTTTGGGCACATTACACAACCTTGAAGTTGGGGAAATAACGGTGGGTAGAAAACTTCGCTTACGGTGGGTATACCCATTCAACTCTATTTGCAGACTTCTGCAGCTTGGTATAACATCAATATACTCATTTTTTCGATATGTACTTTGATTTTGGTATATAACCGACGTACTTTTTGGTACAATATGTGCTGCCACATCGCAGACCTCCGACACTTGCACATTCAAAATCAGGTACTATGCACACCAAATATACTATATACACAGTGCATTCCGATGATATTAGGGTTTGGGTATTTGGGTTCGTTTGGCCCGTTATCAAGTCATTTCTGGCGCATGTGGAGGCTCCATAGAGATTCACGGGAGTGTCTAGAACAAGTTGGTCACTGGTGACATGCCGTGATTCGCAGCCAATCATCGGTAATTATTGATACCCTTCGGGTGGGTATACCCACCGTAAGCACCTCTTACGGTGGGTATACCCACCCTTCGTAGAATAGGCATTAGCCGCAATTAGCTTACAGAGATTCACCGCATCTTGCCAGCTGTTAGCCGGCTGCAATGGTCCCTTGAACTCTGACATTAAGTAACATTGGGTTTAGGTTTTAGGGTTTGCTTGCTCTGGGATTGCCACTCACACCTTCGGGGTGAGGTGGTGTCACGGGGAAGCCGATTTCCCCCACTGTATGGGGGCCTGCTTCTCCTTGCGTCACCCCTCACTGTGTGTGGCATGTGTCACCCGTGACCGTGTCCCCGTCACGTTAGCCTTCTCTATTTAGACAGTCCGTATGTCTGTCTCTCCAGTTTATGCTATCACATTCCGAGCACCCGTCACTGTGTGTTTTCTGACTGCTTTGTATATATATACACCTTATATATATACACCGATATCACCGTTTCTATCAGTAAGCCACCAGCTCAGAGTCCTTTCCAGAATCGGAGACAGCAGCAGCAGAATCAGGGTGCCAAGGATGGGTCTGGCAAACTCATCAATACGATCAACACCTTGGTCAAGGAACTGAAGAGTCAGCACAGCATCAATGCAGCAGTTGCAACTCCAGCTCCAGTTCCAGCTTCAGCTCCAGCTCCTCAGGGAAACTCTCAGGGTACTGCGCAGGTACCGGTGTTGAGAGCACCCCGAGGGTAGATCAGCCTGAAGATGCCACTGAAGCAAGTGGCCGGATTGAGAGTATCTCAGAAGAAGTCCTTTCCAGTCTGACATTGCAGTTTCAGCAGATGGACAATCCCTCAGAACACATCGCACAGATGCAGTCTCAAACAGCACAGCTGAAATCACAGAAGAAGCTGTTGTTGTACAAAGGGACAATATATGGACAGAGTACTCACATTTTGGTAGATCCAGGAGCCACATCGTCTTTCATCGACAGACAGTTTGCTGCTCAGCTTGGTATAGCACCCACAGATTCTTCATCATTTTCAGTGGGATTGGCTGGAGGAAGCCAACTACCATGCACATCCTATCTTCCCAAGGCTACATTTTCTCTGGGCAAGTATAAGGATGCAGAAGATTTCTACATCATTGACATGAAACCATTCACTGTCATTCTGGGTCAAGATTGGTTGGAGAGGAGGAATCCACACATTGACTTTCAGACCAAAAATCTGACGATTACTAGGAAGCATTCATCAGGCTCCAGTATTCGCACAGTATTGTCCAGAGTTGAGCAGACTCCAGACTCAGCTGACCTTCCTGAAATGGAATTGGTCAGCGCCACCACCATGAGAAAGCACCTTCGTCGCATTCGATCCAGTGGTTCGGCTGAAGAAGCCGTAGCTTATCTCTTCTTTCTCTCAGAGGTCGACGGTGAACTGGTCTGTACAGCATCAGACACAGACACCACAATGGAAGACCCCGAGGTCACAACAGCACGTGATCAAGTGAGAGAAGACTTTTCAGACATATTCCAGGAGGATCTTCCAGCTGGTCATAGGCCAGAACGGTTTGAAGGTGGTTATCATAGAATCAACATTGAACCTGGGCACAAACCACCATCGCAGCCAGTACGTACCATCCCAGTTCCCATGATGGAAGAACTCAAACGACAGATCATCAAATATGTCGACTTGGGTATCCTTCGTCCGTCATCATCTCCATATGGATGTCCTATCATTTTCGCTCCTAAGCCAGGTGGGAAGTGGAGGATGTGCTGTGATTATCGAGCCCTTAATAACATCACAATTAAGGACACGTATCCATTGCCACCTCACGACACCCTTCTTGAACAGCTGAAAGGCGCACGATGGTTTAGCAGATTTGACTTCAATCAGTTTTTCCATCAGATCCCTATACATCCAGATGACATTCACAAAACAGCTATTCGCACCAGATACGGTTCCTATGAGTGGACAGTCATGCCTTTCGGATTGACCAATGCTCCTGCAACAGCTCTACGTGTAGGAAATCGGGCATTCTTCGACTTCATCGATCGGTTCCTTGTCATTTTCATGGACGATACCATCGTATACAGTCCGGATTTTGACAGCCACGTGAGTCATGTCCGACAGTTTCTCCAACGTTGCAGAGAACACCAGTTCTTCATCAGGCCTTCCAAGGTGGAGTTGTTCGTCAGATCTATAGACTTCATCGGATATCACATCTCTGAAGCAGGCGTGTCCATCATCGAAGACAGAATCCGAGCAGTTATGGCAATTCAGCCTCCAGTGTCTTATGGTCCTACCGTTGGAAAGCAGCCTCTACGCCGTATGGCTAAAGATGGCAAGTCATCCCTTCGGTCATTCTTGGGCATGGTCGGTCAATTCAGGAGATTCATACCAAAGTTCTCCAAAGTTGCCGAGCCGCTCAATCGTCTCCTTAAAGATAATGCAGAGTTTGTCTGGGAATCTGAGCAGCAGCAGGCATTTGATAACCTCAAAAGTGCCACCTGTAACGCTCCAATATTACAGCTTCCAGATCAGAAACTACCATCTATTATGGAGGTCGATGGATCAGGCACACACGTTGGTCAAGTAATACTCCAGGATCAAGGAAAAGGTATGAAGCCACGTGGTTATCACAACGTCACTCTATCCGATACACAGAGACGTTGGCCTATTCCTGAGATCGAGTTATTTGCCATTGTGGAAGGCTTCCGATTCTTTCGCCACATCTTGTTGGGAGCTCCTGAGACCATTGTACGCTCAGATCATCAGCCACTGGTTTATTTCCAGACCAAATCCACACTGAGCCCCAAACAGGCACGGTGGTTGGATGAGCTCTCCGAGTACAACTTCCGAATAGAGCACATTGCTGGCGAGAAGAATAAGATTGCAGACGCACTCACGCGTATCTCTACACTCTTTGAACTCACTGATTGTCCGAAACACATAGACATCACCGAGGTTCCAGTCATACCACCTACAGATTCTACATTCATTGCTCTTATATCTTCTTCATCAGCTCATCAGCTACACGACATCATTATATCCGAATATGATCGTGACACATTTGCACAGACTATATTGGCTAAGCTGACATCATCGACTTCATCACAGTCAGTCAGTAGCTACAGCTTCGAGCTCATTCAGGGGTTGATCTATCGTAAGACCATAGCAGACAGCTGTGCATTCCACCAACAGCTAAAGTCCCCACAGATGACGGTGAGATCACACAGCTTCGCCACATTCTCCTTCATGAGTGCCACTCAGCCACTATTTCTGGTAATGTAGGCAAAAATCGCATGCTTCACCTTCTGCGTAGCCGGTATTATAGGCCAGGAATGACAAAGGCAGCCATCAAGTACATTCGGGAGTGCCCCGTTTGTCAGCGCCAGAAAACGAGGCGACACAAGCCTTATGGTCAGGCACATATACGATATTCTGTGCCTAAGACAAAATGGCTAGATGTATCTCTTGATTGGATCACTGACCTGCCTATCACCACTAATGGGCACGACAGTATATTTGTGGTAATGTGCCAATTCTCTCATCGCTGTCATCTCATTCCCTTCAGCATGACCTGGACAGCTAAGCATACTGCTTCTATCTATATGCAGCATATCTTCAAGCTCCATGGTCTTCCGAGGAACATCATCTCAGATCGAGACCCCAGATTCACCTCTACATTCTGGCAGACACTGTGGAAATTTACTGGTACGAGATTGTCCATGACGCCATCACACCATCCACAGTCGAATGCTGCCAATGAGAGGAGCCATGCCTTCATCGAGGATATCCTCAGGTACTTTTCAAATTGTTGATTCACGATTCGATTTGACCATCCTCTGGTTTATAAACTGATTAGATGGTATTTTTTCATCCTCAGGTGTTGTTGCAATGATACTTCAGCCAATTCGTGGGAGGACACGTTGCCTTTGGTGGAGTTTGCAATTAACAATACCGTTTCTGCATCAACTGGTTATTCACCATTTTATCTCGACTCGATGGCGCAACCACTTTCGCCTCATGACCTGGTTATCACTATTCCGCCAGAAGCTCCTGTTCCAATACAAAGAGCTATTCGAGATCATTTTGACCAGTACTCGGCTGTTCATGCCAACGCGGTAGACAACATTTCCCGAGCAGCAGAAATTAGCCAAGCCAGATTCAATAAGACTCACATGCCTAAGCAGTTTGCAGTTGGGCAGAAAGTTCTTTTACGGACCGAGTTTATTCAATGGACTGGTTTGACAGAGGCAGGCAGACACTTTAAGCAGCCATATATTGGGCCGTTCATCATATCCAAAGTGCTTAGCCATGGGCGTGCATACGAGTTAGATTTCGGAAACCTCGATATCCGTATTCATCCGGTACAGCCTGTATCCAGATTAGAGCTGTACAATGACTCGATCCAAGCACCTTTGCCTCTGCCACAGATGATCACCGAAGAAGGGCAACCACTATTTGAGATATCACATATACTCTCGGATAAGTTCACTAGAGGTGTCAAATACTATTTAGTGCGATATGCAGGCTACGGCCCTGAGCATGACACCTGGGTCAAAGCCACAGAGCTGACCAATGCAGCAGACATTATAGCTGCCTATGAAGGCTAAACATTATATTAAGCCTCGTGCCCTTACTTCTTGTAATATATACTAATACATGTCGATCATCTATATAACCTTGCTCTTAATGTTTTATCATTATGTTGCATAGAAGCGGGAAATTGATCCTTCCTTGCTAAAGGTGTAGTGAGCCTTGTTCAAAATCATACCCTTGCACAGATACGCACACATGCGAGATATCATATCTGTGGATAAATAAAAACTGCTATATGATACCTTTGCCAAAGCCGTGGTTTGTCATCGGATTCTTGGCCAGTCATCCGAAGCTACCGGAGATATCGACTGAGGTAGACGGAGTTGTGATCCTAAGTTGTGCTTGACAAACATAACTAAAGAAATTTCACATTAGTACGTGGCGAATCCATTCTCACTCATCGCGATAGATGTTCGTCAAAGCGCGCGTACCGGACCAAATATTGAGGAGTTGAGCAGACCGGGTAAAGGATTATAAGTCCAATCCCGTTAAGCAGGGCCACTCCGTTTGCATTAAAAACAAGCCCCAAAAATCGGGCTCCCCGTTGCCGCCTATGATCCTCCAAAGTAGCTTAAGGAGGGGAGGAAGGGTTGGGTGCACTATATATAACTGTGGAAACATGTACCCAAGGGTTTTCGTCGATCAGTCATATATATAAGGCCGAGAATCGTGCGATTATAAATCGTTAAATCGTGGGATCATCGTTCGCAAAGAACGACGGCTAGCGCAAATAATCCGTAACGTAGACTTCGGATGCTTTGAATCGTCACTCTGACGCACGATACGTGTGGATCAATCAGTAATCCAGCGTCAATCTGCATCACGAAACGCAATTCATTGAACCTTGAAACGTCACTCTGAAATACGATACGATTTCCAGAAAGGTGGGCTACATCCTAAGAACTGTAAGGTGAGGGACTAAAGTGGACTCAGTTCCCCCCAATAACCTAAAAACACCATGAGGGACGCCTCAAATCGGTGTAAGAAGACTGGTACCAGCAAGAAGCGACAACAACAAAGACATCATAGACATATACAAAGGTATGCCCGTTGTGAGGTCACAACTCTTTTAAGAGGGGAGATCTGTCAGGGTCATGACCGATGACATATGTGTCATACATGTCATACGTGTCATACCTGTCAGACATGTCATACCATGTCATGTCATGTCATGTCGGTCGTGTCATACATTATTATGACAGTCGGTCGTGTCATATATTATTATGATAGTCGGTCGAGTCATATATTATTATGACAGTCGTCAGTACGGTCGACCATGATTGTACCTGTCGTCATATGATAATGTCACATCATCAGTCATTATTCAAGGAAAGACTTGAATGACCCTGTCATCGAGAGTTCGTATGTCGAACTCGAAGATGGCAAAGCAAGATACATCTTGAAGTACAAACAAGAACCATCTTGGCTTTAAGCATGTGCGGAACACGCATGCACAGTATGAACGAACTATTCGTTATCACAATACTGGTCGTTCAACCTACGTCTCGGGTTCACAACCCAATGGCGGTACTATCTATGATGATAGGAGACGTATGGTATAAGATGAGGAAGCGTTGGGCTTCAAGCAGATCTTCACTCAGAGACTGCACTCATCACCCGCTATTTCTTACACTCGCGTTGCTGTCCAACTTCGCAGTGTTAAATTGTATATTGATAATATATTCACGGCCTGTTTTATCTCGCCGTAACAAGGGGTGAAACATAACAGGAGAGGCTGCTCAACCCCACCTTACAGGGGGGTGAAAGTCAGTGTCCCCATGACCCCTCCCCCAAATTTCGAGGGCACAAAATTTCCAGCCTACAGTATATTTCTTCAAAAATTTCTGACTTTTTTAGGTACCTTTTTAGAAATTTAGGCTAAATTTCGCAAAAAAATTCGCGAAATCTGTGGAAGGCCTTAACCGAGACCGTTCCGACTTCGAGACCGTTCCGGATATATCTAGCTTAGGGTTTATTTGTTATGGGAGTTTATCTATACGGAGTTCACAGAGACTGATATCTTCGTTGGACTAGGATATTCCATAATCCATAGAGGGTCAACTCGGAAACGTTTTCGAGATAAACGCTCATGCGAGACGCGACGCGAGTGATGGAATTCCAGTCGTGATGAGTCGACTCGAGTGTCACTGTAGAGGCGCCACTCGAAAAATCGAAGTTGAGACCAGCACCGAGACCGAGACCCCCTCGTGCGCTGGCACCGGCGCTGGCGCGTGCTGGCCCTTGGCGCGTGGCGATGGCGCGTGGCGATGGCGCGTGGCGATGGCGCCAGGAGGCAGGACCATATCTATCGTACGATCTAATCGTCTATCGTTGTATCGTATGAGCTCTATCGAATTTCGAAAGACGCGAGGTCGGACGCGGATCGATAGGTGCTATGTTACCAACCAAGCTTCAAGGATCGAATAGAAATTGAATTAAATCGAGCGGACGGTAAGAGTTGGTTATCCTAATAATATGATACATCCAACATCGGCCAAACTTTCAATTTATTATTTGATATTTCATACAAGATGGAATGAACAATCGAATGTCTAAAGCTCTATCTCTAAGTGTAATAGTGTTGAATATTTGCGCACTCGAAACTGAGCTTTAGGAGCTCTCTCCTCTCTCATATTTTAATCAAATATTTTCGCTATCCGCCCGAGAACGCAGGAACCAGAATAAGCGACATTCTACGTATCAATAGCAGGTCTACTGCAATAAAGGCTGCGAAGGATCGATCAGCTGGCAATAGACTTACAAACTGCTGTGAAGTGGCTCTCGACTTGTATTGTGTGGCGCAAATTCGTGTCATTCTCTCGCTGCAACGCGCAAGTAAAGGCGCATACGCGATCTTTCCACAAAGTGAATAGGGCAGAATAGGTCAAGCTGTCATGGGGACTCGCAAAGAGCTCCAGCTGCCCTCGCCCAGTCCCCACATACGGCCTGCAGTCAAGGATACAGTTGGGCTGATCCTAGTTCGCGCTCTTCTAGTACTCCCTCTTCGCAGCGTCGCTCCTTTGAGCGTACTTTTTGGGTTGTCTTATCTCGTACGTGCTTTAAAACGTTTGCTTTCAGCAAAACAGCGCCGCTGGGACTTCCGGAGACTTGGTGGGCAAGCGCTTCGTGGATGGTTGTTGACAGAATGTGCGTTCTATGGGTTTTACTTGTATCAGTCTCACAAACTACAGAAACGTGCTCAACAGTCACCGCCAGCACCGGGCGTTGCTCTGAAGATGCTGCGACTCTGTCTGGGCGCCATCGACGTCATTGATGAGAGCGTTGCTTGCAGCGAGGGGATCGCTCGCAGCAGGAGCTCTCTCGACGTGTTGAGCCAAAACATTGAGCAGAGCACGAGAACAGTGGAAATATCGCGAAGTGGCAGTGGTATCGATATTTTTTCTCCCGTTGGCCTTGAAGCAGACACCAAACTTGCCCCCGCTTGCACAAGCGATTTAAATCTCGAGTCGCTGCTCCGCGCGCACGACGACCAGGTCCTCAAGCTGGCCAGTCAAAGCAAAGACGCGAAACCCAACGAGCTGAGCTCAGCTGTCCGTGCAACAGAAATTCTGGCCCTGAAACACGCCGAGGTCAGTGGTTGGTTCTTAGGTATGCGTATTCCCCTCTCCTTCACATGGCGTTCCGAACACCCCTACATCTGGCCGTCCTTTTCGCGACCGACAGTCTCCGCCGTTGCTTTTGAACAGACAGTTTTACTTTGCTCGCAGTCGCCAGAGTTTGCACGCAGTAGTCTTCTCGTGCGTCAAATGTGAGAGTGTCCCGCGAAGGAGCCACTGAAGTTTGGTCCAATAGGAGCCGCCAAAGAGTGTCCCGCGAATGAGCCACTGAAGTTTGGTCCAATAGGAGCCGCCAAAGATTGGTCAGATAGGACAACGCCGTGCTTTGGGGTCCAGCCAGACGAAGCAAGGCTTTTGAACGGCCTTTAAAACGCTGCATTCGCTTTCGCAGGTGCACCGGTGAGCTCTATCAAACTGGGCAACTTGGAGGAGTGGCTCGCCTGGGCTTTTTTCCACACCACCCCGAAGGAGCTCGCGGAGATGATCCCGCTTGGCGACGAGATGCCACAGCTGCTCGCGGAGAGCCAATCCTGGGCAGAGTTCACGTTAGAGCCTGGATACAATCCAGCCGTCAAGTCCATGAGGCTCAATCTAGATCCGATACCCTCCAGACATCGCCCACTCATCTACTACGCTGTGACTCACGTCGTGTTTGATTGGTTCGCTAATTGGATTCTGCATATGAATGGATTCAGTAAGCACAAAAGCGGCTGCCTCACCTACTGGCGCCGCGCTGGCTCGTCGGGCTCCGCGACTGAGGCAGAACGTGCTGCGAAGCTGCCGATGGTGATCTGCCACGGGCTCGGTGTGGGTGTACTCCCGTACATTGATTTCGCGCGGGACATCATTCGTGAGTCCGCGGAACGTGATGTGTTCATGATAACCCTCCCCAATATTTCTATGCAGATCCACGAAGACGTTCCTTCCTCTACGGTATGTGACTGCCCCTTTCCCTTCGCTTGGGAACAACGGGTGTCTCAGATGTTGAAAGGAGTCAAGCTGCCCAACAGCTAACAGGCTCTTGTCTCCTTCTCTGAAACTGCTCTACTATCCCTCAATGCAGGAGCTGGTGGTATGCATCGTGGGGATGCTTCATGCCTGGGGTTTCTCCAAGGCTCACTTTATGGGGCACTCCTTCGGTACTGCGGTTATGGCTTACGTCGCCAAGGCGCGCCCAGACATTTGTGGCGCTGCCAGCTTCGTCGACCCGGTGTGCTTCCTACTGTGCAAACCTGACGTCAGCTTCAATTTTATGTACCGTGCACCGCAGGTAAGCACATCCTTGATTTCTTGTTGATATTTTCTTAAGTAGTGTATCTTTCACTTGGTTGTTACAGCTGTTGTATATGCTGCATCCTTTCCAGTCATATAACATCTATCGTTCGGATAACAGAATGCGTCACAAATGCTGCTGAAGTATTTTGTGGCAGAGGAGCTTTACACTGCACACTCCCTCGCTCGGCACTTCCACTGGCAGGAAAGCATAGTCTGGCCCGAGGATCTTAAAGGTATCCCCACCCTAGTGGTGCTCAGTGGAAAGGACTCTATCGTGCCAGCACACTCCATACGGCGATATCTGAGAGCCTTTCAGGCAAGGGATCCCACATGCAGCATTAAGGAGGTCCTATGGTTTGAGAATAGTGGGCATGGCGAGTGCATGTATATTAACCGTAAGAGGCGCGCAGAAGTTTTGAAAGCCGTCCTGCGTTTAGACGGAGAACAGGCGAAATGATCATTCGTGCTGTAGGGAAATCTCATAATGTTGAAGTTCATCTTGTGAGACTTGTATGCCATTACATCGAACAAGCGTAACAAGCTGAGATACTGTATTATTATAACAACGGAATGTACTCTGGTATGAATTTCAAAATTAGCCCCTAAGTTTTCCATGCACTGGCACACTGCCAAATAAACAATGATGGTCGTAGCTGGTTTGATTACAGTAATAAAATTTGCCGTGGCGCCTGTGCAACACAGCGCATAAACGCGCACAATCA
Source organism: Cymbomonas tetramitiformis (assembly GCA_001247695.2). NCBI lineage: Eukaryota > Viridiplantae > Chlorophyta > Pyramimonadophyceae > Pyramimonadales > Pyramimonadaceae > Cymbomonas > Cymbomonas tetramitiformis. The sequence continues at coordinate 21,654 of LGRX02034354.1, read as the reverse complement.
CATATTTCTTTGTGCGATTTCCGTGCTACGTATCAATACTTATGCCTACTAGGTCTTCATCTCGCAGGCTTGCATTAGAGGATTGAGCTTAGGTATGATGTATTACGTTCACTTGATACGGTACGGGAAGTATATAGGCCGCGATGACTGCACAGCCATGGATCGCGTACACTTTGTACACCACCGCCAGAGATCAGGTTATCCCTTTTCCGCGATGAGGATGAAGATACGCGATGCACAGAGCTGAGAGCAACTCATCGACTTTCTGCGGGGGATTTGAGTAATACTTGGCACTGGAATGAGATTGAATGCAGGTCAGTCAGTTGCATGCTGCGTTGCACGGGCGAGCTTAGAAATAACATCTGATGAATTTCTTTTGTTGTATAGCAAAACATCTTTTATCATCGAGATGCAAAGAGATGTCACAAAGAATATTTCCTGTCGAATGATATGGCCCGATTTTTGGGCCATTCAGGTTGCCGCAACCAAATACATCACATGACAGCCGCAAAATCCTACATCTCCCTCTCCGATATAAAAATTAGATCTTGGCAATCAATTTAGCAGGTTTCAGGCCCGAACCTGTACATTTTACCATACTGCGCACAAGCTTCCAAGTGACACTGGTTGAATGCGTATGCTTCAAAATTCCGATGGTTTGCATCGACTGCAAAAAATGTTGGTTGCATACAGAATCGTTAAACAATCGAAATAAATCACCACAGGAAGTGAAGATAAAGGGGCATACAGAATTCAATTGTGATCTCACAGGAGGTATGAAATCTGTTCCAAAAGTCTGTCTGCTCTACCCTTGCATCCCACAGTTTGATGCACAACCTGACCGGCCCAATTTCGATTGCTCACACAATCGCCTGCATGCCCTGTAAATGCAATCCCCCATCGATTAGGCATAGGCATCCTTAGAAGGAATCATTTAGCAGGAATGCGTACTACATGTGTTAATACATCAAACGCAATAGATGCGACACCTCAAATGCTGCGTCACTTTGAGATCAATGCACATCCAGCTAAAATGGGGAGTTTTTGTAACATCTGCGAATTGCCAACAGCTGGCAATCAGCTGGTTCCTAAAGTAGAGGTCAGAGTTAGCAAGTGCGGCATGCAGGCCCTTATCGACATTCCATAGGTTTTTCAAGCGCCGCTCTGACACAGGACCATCACTTTGGCAAGAGAGTTCCCTTCCATAACTACTGCTGAGCAACAAACCCTTTACACTTCATTCGGTGCACTGCGTGAGCTGCAGAACTCTGCGACTCACGTACAAATTTCCTCCTGAAGTATAATCGTCGCCACCGATGATTTCACCTTTACCCATGCTCTAACAGTTACACCCTGGCTCTGGATGCAGTTAGTTTGCCCGCACACGTCTGCGGGGCCCACCTGCACTTGCATCTCTCGCACAATCCACTTCGGAGGAGCCCCAGGGGACGCCGTCTCTGCCCCATCCTGGAAGTTCCGATCCCATGTACGCACCGCCCCAGACATCTCCTGAAACTGTCGCCAGGGTGGCAGAGGAAGCACGGCGCCAGGGTGGCAGAGGAGGCACGGCGCCAGGGTTGCAGAGGAGGCACGGCGCCAGGGTGGCAGAGGAAGCGGGGAGGCAGGATGCATGCCTGCTCCAGGACCCATGCGTACGCCACAGACTGGATGTCATCTACAGCGCCTTCGGTGACGTTGCCAAATTTATCTCGCACGCAATTGACCTGCTGGCAACTGCACCGCAGCAAAATCATTGGGTTTTCGTTCTGCAAAAAGACCTCCACCAGCTCGACCGCCGACGTGTCGAGGATCTGATTGTCCACGGTCAACCCATCCGCCTTCAACGGTGCCATCTGCGCAGCCATTCGCTCCTGCAGCTCCGATCCCACCTGCACGCCGCCCATGCCAAAACGCTTGCTGTCAGCCACGTCAGCGGCCATCTATAACTGTTGAAGGCTAATTTTAGCGTGTTACGGTGTGTGTGTGTGTGGGGGGGACTTGACTGAAACTCAATGTCTGTGCTCACCCAACGCTACCAACTGCTAGCTGGTGAGTGAGGCACATCCGAGCACCCAACTGCTAGCTGGTGAGTGAGGCACATCCGAGCACCCAACTGCTAGCTGGTGAGTGAGGTGTCTGAGCGATGCGATTGTCACAGAGGGAAGCGCTCGCTCACGGCATGCACTCGTACCTGCTTATTCTTGAGTGTCTCCATGTCCCCCTGCTCCGGAGATCCCCGCGCCCCCCGGACGGTCAAACCTGTTGAACCTAACGCAAACCTTCTAGTATATTACGAAGGGCAGAAGAGGCTGGCCCTTATGCACGTCGGGACCAGCATGTCACCTTGAGGTATGCGGTCAAAATCACAGGGATATCTTCTTGAAACATATTCATGAAGCGAATCATGTCGAAGTCGCCATCCCGTTCCCTGAATTCTCCGCCCCCAACCCAAACCCGCGTCCTTAACCCTTCTCATGCATTTCGACTCCCTGGATGTTCCCCTCAAGACGGACCTCCTGTCATCCTCACTCACCCTCTCTCCGCCCGCGCTTGGACCTCCCATCCGCAGGGATGGGGTGTCCAGGAGTCCGTCACGCACCTGATGATACGGTATGCTCGGGCTTGCTCATTCTCCTGCGACATGGCATATGCCCCGCATGAGGGTCCACATGCACAATACACGGGAGAGGCTGTGCCTCTGGCGCCGCTGCTAGCGGTACGTGCGTGGCCGTCAGATGCCAGCGGGCACTGTAGTGGCAAGTTGGTCAACACAACACAGTGTCCACCGAGCGGTGTGTCCAACGTGCCGATTTTGTGCATGAGCGCTTTCCGCACCTTGATGCCGGTGGGCGCCCTTGGAGGCTGTGGAGACGAGTGCCACGAGGAGCAAAGAGGCGCAGGTAGCTCACCTGTGTGAAGGAGTCATACGTGTTCTGAAGGCCCGCCACCACACGGCTGTCACTCGTTTCCCATCGCTCCCGCATGTCCTCCACGTTCTCTTGCGCTGCCCGACCCCTCCCGCCCCACCCTTAGTCCCCGCACGGGCTGAGGCACAGGCTGCTCGAATGCTGACCATGTAAGGATGAACCCAGAGGCTTTCGGCGGCTAGGCGGGTAACCATCAGTGGCACCATTGATGTGCAGCTCGAAATATTGCCCAAAGCCGCGCAAACTGGGTGTGGCACGGCGCACGTGTGATATGAGTAGTCCACATCCGCAGCGAGCCACAGTAGCGGATCCAGCTGCGGACAGGGTTTAGAGTAATTAAGCTGCTAAAGTATGGTCCAAGCGGGATCGACCGGGAAGTTTACGCCCACCCCCACCCACCCCTCCCTCCTCCTTATGCTTTTGGGGCATGCTGATGGGTACCTTTCGCATAGAAGGCACTCTTCTTCACGCCTTCAGCCGTGCCTTGCAGCCGGTCGAAGGCCTGTGAGCCTTCAGCCTGTGCATCTCGAACAGCCACCGCCCGCCTCTTGGCTTGATACCGCCTCGACCTCATTTACAAGGTGTAGTTACTTGCAGCTCTGTGTCACTGAAAGAAAAGCGGTGGGGACATATCAGTAAGCTCAATACAGGGGGCAGGGGTGAGCCAGCATCAAAGGGGTGAGCCAGCATCAAGGGGGTGAGCCAGCATCAAGGGTATGAGCCAGCATCAAGGGTGAGCCACATCAGTTGGGGTGAGCCGGCACGGCAAGTGAGCCTCATCAAAGTGGTGAGCCAGCATCAAGGGGGTGAGCCAGCATCAAAGGTGAGCCGGCATCATGGGGTGGGAGCCGGCATCAAGGGGTGAGCCGGCATCAAAGGGGTGAGCCAGCATCAAGGGGGTGGAGGCGGCATCAAGAGGTTAAGCAAGCACCAACGGGGTGAGCCGGCATCAAGGGGTGAGCCAGCATCAAAGGGGTGGGAGCCGGCATCAAGGGGTGGAGCTGGCATTCAAGGTGGAGCCGGCATCGTGCTGGGTGAGCCAGCATCAAGGGGGTGAGGCGGCATCAAGAGGTTACAAGCACCAAACGGGTGAGCCGGCATCAAGGGGGTGAGCCGGCATCGAAGGGGTGAGCCAGCATCAAAGGGGTGAGCCGGCATCAAGGGGTGAGCCGGCATCGAAGGGGTGAGCCAGCATCAAGGGGGTGGAGCCGGCATCAAGGGGGTGAGCCAGCATCAAAGGGGTGAGCCGGTATCAAAGGGGTGAGCCGGCATCAAAGGGGTGAGCCGGCATCGAAGGGGTGAGCGAAGATCATAGTGAGCCGCATCGGGAAGGGGTGAGCCGGCATCAGGGTGAGCCGGGCATCAAAGGGGTGAGCCGGCATCAAGGGAGTGGGCTGACATGTAATGGGTGCGGAGGCATCAAAGGGGGTAGGCCGGGCATCAAGGGGGTTGGGCCGGCATCCAAGGGAAAGGCTGGCATTAAGAGGTCGGACTGGGGGTGGGCCAGCATCACTTCGTGGCTAACGTTTTATACACAGGAAAGCCACAAGGGACGTCAACGACAACCCCAACGTAGAGGGCCAGGTCGCCCACACACAGTGCCCGCGCGCAGGCCCCAACAGCACCCTCCGCCCCTTCCAGAAAGCCACCCATAGTGCCCTTCCTTAGCGCCACACAAGGGGCTCGGCAGTCCCCCTCCCGATATCCTCACACAGGAACCCACAATACCCCTCTTCGTAGGGAGGCCCCACAGTCCCCTTTCTCGCCTCACGTATAGGGCTCGGAAGTTCCCCTCTTGAAAAATAACTTGAGGGGGGCCGGCACCTTCTCCTTGATCCACCCCCATCGCTTCTCCCAGCCGGTCTGCTTCACTTCAGACAGTGTCACCTCCGTGCGATCCGACAGGGGGCCCTGGTTGGCAAGGCGCTCCTCCTCTGCCGTTACTTTCTTCTGCATTCGTTCCGTCTCCAGCTCTGCAGAGGAACGCAGCCGCGGGGTGAGATGAGTCGTACAACGTCGAGGTGCGCTGCAATGAAAGGAAATGCTGACGCCGCACCAAGGGTGGGAGTGGAGTCGTCGAGGGACCTACCGTTTTCTGACATCATAGCCAAACGGTACTCTTCCTTGTACGCCCCAACCACTGTGGAAACAATTCGCTTGAAAAACGATTGCTCCTCCGCCTTATCCTCCGCCTTCGGGCTCGCGGAGGCTGTGTCGCCCTCCGAATTTTCCGTAGCATCGTCGAGGGTGCTTCCACGCTCGTTCTTCTCGGATGAGGCTCCTTCCGCCTGAGTGGCCTTCGCCTCGGGTCCGGATTTTCCGTCGTCCTGGACAGCAGGGCAACTCGCAGTGGCTCAGTGACCTCCTAAGAGTGCCTACGAGTGATTGCCCTTCTTGTACCGACAGCTCATGCACTAAATAGGGTAACATTGCGGTGCTTGTGGGGCCACACGATCGAGAAGACGTGGCGGTAGCTGCTCTGCCACGTATTTGAGGTGGCTTGACAAAGGCTGTGATCAGCTGTGGAGGGTATGTGAAGAGCGGATCTGGCACACGGTCAGGGTGGACCAACGCGGCAGCAAAACACGTGCCGGGTAGGCGATACCCGCTGAACTGGCAACAGCCGTAACACACTGAACGGTATGACGCCCACCCACAAAAGCGCGGTGGATGTGAAAAGTGTTCAGTAACAAAGGGGGGGGGGCGGACAAGACACCGCACGTACGCACACACAATGAACGACATGAGGCCCGCCGACAAAAGCCAGCCCACCATCATCGTAGGGGATGTGAGAAGCATTCAACAACAGGGCGGGGCCGTGCCAAGATACACAGATATGAACACACATTCTAGTCAAAAGAAAGCGGGGGGTAGCTGGGAGCTCAGAAACGAGCTGGGAGCTCAGAAATGCTTTGCACTGCAGGTCCGTTATGGAAATATTCCAGGTTGGTGCTCACTCCCAGGTAAGGAAAAGGCAAGTAAACCAGCTCCCCGTGACGTTCACACACACTCTTCGGGTTACTCAAACACAACTGTTGAGCAACGCGTTCGGACTGACATGGCTGTAGATGTAGTAGTGCGTCTGAGTCAGTTCCACTGTGCGTCAGGCATGCGACTGGGTTAGTTCGACTGTGCCTGACGTGCCAGACTCACTGGACGATACCACCATGGCTGAGGTGGCACACGTGCGTGGTGATGCGAGCGTGGGTGAGGCGGGACGATTCCGCGGCTTCAAACTGGCAGCCGTAACGTTCAATAGGGAAATCTATCGTGGCTGTCGCGATACCCGAGCCAGATAAAAACGGCGTGGAGGATGTGACATACTCGATGTGACGCGACCCGGGCTGCATATATCACTATCAGCTCGATGCGACCGTGGCTGATGTTAGGGGAACCTCGAAATGCCTGACACCATCAACAGCAGGCTCGGGTGGACTCGCCCAAAGACAGAAGGATCTACCTCGATCTTTGAAAAAGGAAAATGAAAGCCAGCAGCTCGTGAGTGGCGGCTGTGGCGGTGTGGGCCACAGATCGCCGCAGCACGATATAGCTTCCGTGCAGACCGTTTCGAGTTGTTTCGAAGCTGAAGATCCTAGAAGCTGGCAAAGACAGCGCAGTCTCCGGTCATTCCAAGAGTGACGGATGCAGAGAGAGCACCTCTCCGGGCTTGAAGGCCTGCGTGGCCTGCTCTTTCAGTTTGTCGACGCCCGTTTTGGCGTCTTTCAGGAGTTCAGATTCGCTTGCCTTGTCTGCGGCGCTACTCACCTGTACAATCAGAAGGAGCAGGGGTTTTGGGTCAGAATTGCAGCAAGTCCAGGGGACACACACAAAGATGTGTTGAAGGCGTGGACGCCCAAGGGCTTCAGAACGGCAGCGCGGTCCTTGCACCCTAAGGCTGCTTCCTAAAGCAGGACTGAAAAGGGATGGGGAAATCGGATTTCCCCTCTCAGAGGAACGCTTAGATCGGCGGCACGCGATTGATCCAGCACTGCTGTTCTTACAACCAGGTTGGTCTCTGCAACGAAAGGTAGGCAGACGTGCGCTCGAGAAATTCACCGCACTCCGAACTCCGCTGGAAGTTTTTGTGACCGTCTCACTCAGCGTTTCCGTGGCCGTCTTCGCTTGCTTCGTAATTCCCTGAGCTGCTTCCGCAAGCTTGCCCAGTGAGCTCATAATTGCGGCTTGACCTTCGCCCGCCCTGCAGCCAAACAAACTTCTTGAGCAGAAGCATTAGGAAGCAACTGGACGCTTCGTACGGCTAGCTTGTATGTTTTATCAAACTTCTCGACGTCAGCTGTATTCACGAGAACGTCGAAGCGTGCGATCGTTTTGGATCGAGTGCATCTTATTCCGAAATGGAAAGGACATAGCACACTGGAGGAGAGCGATATTTTCGAGTGGAGATAACTGACCTTCCTTTCAGCATCTCAGCCTGTTTTTCCAAATCAGCCATAGTCTTCTTCATTTCAGCATCGCTGATAGGCGCAAACAGTGTCAGTCTCGAGGAACTAGCAGCAGCGCGGAGAAGCCATGGAAATGAAAGCAACATACCCTTCAATTTTTTCCTTGAAAGTTTTCTTGAAACTGGAAAAGCCTCCACCATCTTGAGACCCTTCACTACCTTTGCATCGATACCTCACCTGAAAAGCACTTCGTGATTTTAAGCCATACACACACACGTGCGCGCGCCAAGTGGCGGATGGAGCTCCCGAGTGAAATGATCACCTGAGCGGCCTGTGAGAGAGTCTGCGAACCCTTAGTTGAGGTAGTCCTCAAGCTGAGGTTATATGCTCTGCGCATAAGCATACGGCCATTGCGTGCCGCCATCTTGCGAAACCTGGATTTTTTATTGTCGGAATTGTGTCCTTTTGTCCTCACGCTTGTGGGCGGGATGGATCCTTCTTACTCAACGTCTAAGTCTAACGTAAGCTGCGCAGCGTGACACCCGACTGTAGCGGAAGGGAGGTTGCTTTGTATTATATTTATTGTTATGGCACGTACAGTACGGTCGATGCTGTCGTGTGCCTTTCTCGTCTCTCTCGTCTGTCTCTCTCTCTCTCAACAGTCGAGTGATGAGTGTCACATGACAGTTCCACCGTCCACACTCGATTGGACCTCGACTGACACTCCGATTCGACAAGTTCTCTCTCACAAGGATATTTAGGATTAATTCCCCACCTGTACGTTCACGTGACACCCCTATACCCCTATACATGCCTTAATTGGCGCATCTTCATACGATAGCGATAGCTCTCTCTCTCATGGTCATCCTACTCTGGCTGAGACCAGAGTTTACGAGCTGCGGCCGCTGCGCGGCCGATCGCGATTTTCGACACGACAAGAATGGAAAGCAGCTCGTAAACCTCCTCCGGTCTAGTACAGAAAAATAAAAAATCCTTAAAAAAGTGAAAAAAAATCGCGCCCGGAGGCTCGTGGTCTCAGCCAGAGTACTCTCATCCGATCAGCATGAAAGATGAAACACAAACACGAAACAGTCTAGCGCAGTCGAGTGACCACTCGACTGACCAGTCAAGTGTGAGTGCCACTATCGGAATGTCTATCAGACCTTCAGATGAGAGCTCTACAGTAACAGGAGCTCTAATTGCGATAGCATATCATATGCTTGTGATAGAAAGTGTCACGTAGGTTGCGATCTTGCGGCATACGCGTATCTTCTTTAAAAAGTACAGTAGCCTTCCATTGCGATCAAGCGCCAACGTGCATGTGAGGAGATCGCAAGCGGTGCAGCCGCACAGGAGCATAGTGAGCAAAAACAACGTACCTGTGATATTCACAACGTAGAGCTTCAGGTATCACCTCGGAGAGTGAGTGAAGTGAAAATCATAGTGCAAGCTTGTTGTGCCACCACTGTTCATTTCATTATGCCACGTGTCATGAAACTCTTGTCTGGGGCTCTTTGTTAGCTGTTCAACAACCATATTTTGCGTTCGCTTTGTGCAGTTTCCGCAGGTGTGGACCTTCACAATGGCAGTGCACTGTTCCAGCGCAATATTCAGGTGAGCAGCTTGTAAAGATCAGTAAGCTGTACATTAAGGGTCCACCTGGTAAACGTGGATGGGACACCAACACTTTATGAACTGATACCCGTCGACAATCTAATCCACGTCCATTATTGCAAACTGCAATAGGTTGATTGTAGGAGATTTCACCGGATCAATTCGTTTGTAGTAAGGCGTTCTGCCATATTTGAGACACCATATGAAGCGCTCTCTTCGGGTCTAATCCAACAAGACTAGGTGCTTGTTGTGCAAGACTGTATGCTGCTTACATGCGCTTGAAACGCGACGGTAGGGTTAAATGGTTGACGTGCTCTACCTATGGGGCCTGGCAGACGTGTTGGTGCGATCACAGCGTGTAGGATGCAACAGGAGACATGTGGTTGTGTTTTCGCAGGACTCAAGGCCACAAGTCCCCACACCGTAAGAGCATAATTTCACCTTACCGGTGAGTAGTGGAGAGTGGCGGTGTTCTCAAATTTATTGGCGAGCTCGGATGACTATTATTACACTGCGACCTGCAGCTCCACTAAATAGCAAAGCCTCGCAACCGAAGTGAAAACTTGGCCTCGCTCTCTTCTGCCGAACTCCTGCGCTTGAACAACGTAGTACCGACCGTTTAGAGCTGAAAATTATGTCGCAGGATGCCTCGCTCGACAGCTTCCCCTCGTCGCGGTGGTGTCCTCCCTGCAATCCCACGGTCATCGACTCCTGATTTCGTAGAGCTCATCTCCGAAGCAAGCCAGCCGCCCTTCCTCTTTCCCAGCCCAGCCATCGCGGATGAGGTGGTCTTTGAGACTGACTTCGGCAGTGTCAAGGGAAAGGCTCAATACCTGCAGGTAATTAGTTCCTTCAAGACGGATAGCCTTGCCCCCCCTAGAACGCCTGTGGCTGAGATTTTCTCGGAAGATGTTGCTTCTGCCACTCTTTTGCCACTCCGTCTAAACAGACGACTGTTTTTTCTTTCTTCTGCTATGTGATCTATGCGTCAAATGCAACAGGAGCTACAAAAGTGGGAAAAGCTGCAACTAGAGCTTCTTCCCGACTTGACCACGGAAATCCTGCGCATTGCGACGGTTGCCCCAGGTAACTTTATGTGGACTTCGTCGAGCGGCCAGACTTGCACGTCAGCTCCCGACCTCCACACTTTCTCTGCGCACCGCCGTCACGGCCTTCATAACACAGCCTCTTGTCCGAAGCGCATCCTTCGGTGCTTCAGTTCAACGGAGTTTGTGGGGCGCACTTGGGTCTTGTCTCGGCTCCTTCTATGAGAGCCCGGCCAGCTCGTCTCGGCTCCTTCTATGAGAGCCCGGCCAGCTCGTCTCGGCTCCTTCTATGAGAGCCCGGCCAGCTCGTCTCGGCTCCTTCTATGAGAGCCCGGCCAGCTCGTCTCGGCTCCTTCTATGAGAGCCCGGCCAGCTCGTCTCGGCTCCTTCTATGAGAGCCCGGCCAGCTCGTCTCGGCTCCTTCTATGAGAGCCCGGCCAGCTCGTGTCGCTCTGAGCCTGAATCTTCCGCGTGTCGAGCTGCCGACCGGAGCCCATCCGAATGGCACTCCTGAGTGCAGAATCAGGCGGTGGTTGCTGCGCGATGGTTATTGGCGCGGAAAGCCTGTTTCGTGGCCGTCAGCGGGCCGCCTCTGATTGAAGAAGGGAAGTGTCTTACTTCACAGGGGAAGTTTCCGTGCAATGGGAGATGACATGGACGCCCTCCAACCTGCAGTGGCTCGTAGACTTGGGAACGCTTTGGCCGGGGGTCGAGATCGAAAAGTACGGCATTCTTGATAGGTGCGACACTCACGGAGAACTCCGGCACATCGGACTTGGTGCTCGGAATAGAACGAAGTGCACTCTACCATCCAGTTGTTCGATTCCGTGTAAGCCACTATGTCGTCTGCGCTGCTGCTGCACGCATTGTTGTGCGGTGTGCCTCATGAATAATCACACGAGACAGGACTTTCGTAAGCGTGTGCCGTACGTTATATGCTATAGGCACTCTATATTTCTCATAACATTCCACAGCTTGAGAACCAGTGCATGGGAATCCAAGTCCACGTTCCTTAGCTCGCCCGTGGAGCCCTAATCTCTGTGATGAATCCTCCCCGAAATCTAAACCTACCTAGATTTGAGGAGTTCTGCTTGTAGGCTCGCCAGAGTTGACACATTGAGGAAACATGCAGTACTCCTTCAGCACTGAGACCGGAAGCTATGATGCTGCCGGACATACAGTGTGCCATCAGAGTCCCCAGCAAACTCCCTTACTCACTTTTGTCACACCTCGCCCTCCCCATGATCTTTTACAGATTGTATGAGGAGTCCCGTTTCTCATGGCGAGGTACCTGGCCTAGCATGCTCCCTCTCTACCCCCTGCATGCAGAGGAATTGCGACGTGAAACACTGGACTGGCAATTCGGTGATTGAGGGTTCTCCATGTCTTGCACATGTGTGAGAGAGATTGATCCACCCTCCATCCAGCGTTTCCCATGAGGCTAGTCTGGCGTTTGTCCTCGAGTGCAGCCAAATCTGGTATCACGAGGCGTATGAGTGCGGCTGTGCTGGTAAACTGTCTCTGTGGTTGTAGGGTCAGAATGTCCCCTAATAGCCTCGACTGTCTCAAGCTAGCCGTACGCTCAGAGATCGCTGACGTGGAAGCAATAGGACAGCAATAGGCTGAGCTCCTGACTGGAAGAGGTGATGTGGCACACATTTGAAGGGCTCAACCGTGGTGCAGGGTTGGTTAAACTATTTGTGTTCGCGGCCCAAACTGGACGGCTTCGGATTCCCATCGCCACCATGCGTGGGGTGACATCCCTCACATTTGCTCCTGCACCAGACGTGCCACCCGACTCTAAGCCCTACCCTTGGCTCTTGATCAGGTATGTAATGGGTGATGGCCATCCATTGGGGAACTCTGAGGGGGGCGTTACCACGCATTCAGATTTAGATACGTTTAATGACTCCGAGGGGTGCATCACCACGTATTCAGATTTAGGTTTCTTTAATGACTCCGAGGGGGGCGTTACCGCGCATTCAGATTTAGATTTCTTTAATGACTCCGAGGGGGGCGTTACCGCGCATTCAGATTTAGATTTCTTTAATGACTCAGGCGTTACCGCGCAATTCAGATTTAGGTTTCTTTAATGACTCCGGGGCGTTACGCGCCTATTCAGATTTAGGTTTCTTTAATGACCCCGAGGCGTTACAGCGCATATTCAGATTTAGGTTTCTTTAATGGCTCCGAGGGGTGTTACCGCGCATTCAGATTTAGGTTTCTTTAATGACTCCGAGGGGGGCGTTACCGCGCATTCAGAATTAGATGTTTTTACTAGCTTTGAGGAGAGGCAGATGGAAACCTCAGGTATGCAGATGCCAGGAGGCGGGGTGGGAACCCTCCTTTATGCAGATGCCAGGAGGTGCAGATGAAACCCTCGTGTACGCATATGCCAGGAGGCGCAGTGGGAAACCTCATGCCTGCATATGCCAGGAGGCGCGGTAGGACACGTCATGTATGCAGATTGCAGGAGGTGTTGAAGGTGTTGTTTGATATGTGCAGTTGCCGGGAGAATTTGGAGATGTTGTCTGAGTACCGGGCTCAGCGCGTCAAGAACCGTCGCATCACCAAGGTGGGACCTCGGATGGATATATATATATATATATATATATCGATGCATTCATGGTGAACGGTTGTCACGACTCATCAGCGTGGTCCATCAGCGCCAATCTCGATGACACCATTGGCCCATTCACCGCACCACTCACCGTGGGGATGCGTCAATTTGACCATTTAGGCATCGCATTTAAGAACAGAAATCAATGATGAATCACCCCCGTCCCCATAAACCAGCTCATGGGCCGTGATGTTTCGCATCCCAACATATGGCAAGAAGGAAGTCTAGAGATATGCAGTGCCTGCGACGTTATCATCCTGCTTCTTAAGTATGGTACCTTAATATTGTCAACGATGCCTTACAACCAGCAATTGCAAGGGAAAACAGCTGAGGCATCTGAGAATCTTTGATATGTGATGTTTCTCCAAAGCACAAACGGGCCAGGCCAGGGTGCATCTACGATGCACGGAACGAGCACATAATTTCATGCTCCTGTGATGGGCACTGTGCAAGACAAAGTGCGCATGCATACCCTACGTTTGGAAAAGGATCATCTTTCACCCATAGATGCCTCTACCACGCATGCGTGTGTTTAGGAAGAAGACTATATATTGGGCATTCTGCATGTTGTCCGGCTGCTGTCACGAGACCCTTGATCAAAAGGAGGGCTTAATCAAAAGGAGGGGGAATTGGGGGGGAATGCTGATCAAGGATGCCATGTTATTTTTGGACACCAGGAAGCCCGTTGGGCTCGAGCTCTTGGAGTGGGATGACCGCGTGAGGGATGAGCTCTGCGTACGATCGGTCCCTGGCATGGGTCAATTTGATATACAGGGCATGGATGCAAGCGCACGCGATGATATGTATGATGATGCCATTCTAGTGCTTGCATTTGGGGTGATATGTATTTTGGTCATTGGAGGAGGAATTGGGTGGGTGTATTATCTTCAGCTACAACAGGAAAGATACTTTGTAGACATGTATGATAGTAGAGACTTACCCTTAGGATGGATTGTACGAAGATAAATATGTGTAGTGGATATAATTTTGGATGGAAGTTTTTTCAAGGAATTGTTTTGGCAGTGGTAGCATTGTGTAGCACGCGGCGCCCTCTATCAGTAGTGAAACTCATGTTTCATTCCGTACCAGACTTTGAAAGCCTTGTCAGCATTATTTATCACAGCAACAGATATGTATTGCATCCGGGGCGGTGCCGCCCCCGTATAAGTGTGCATAACACTCATGCGATGTTTTGAACATAGAAAACGATAGGTGATCAATCCAAAATGACCACAGGTTGACCGTGACAATGATGTAGTCGCCCCCATCCTATACGCCCCCAAAGGCAACACTCGACAAAAAGCGTAAAATATTACCTCACCGCCACGCGGCTTAGCACCGAGGCGCACCAATTACGCGAACGGCGGTGGTTAGCCAACCATGCTGTCCTATAAAATCTAAACAATCATTCGTGGAATGGGTTGACGACCTATTGAGAGACAGATATGTATTTAATCTACGGTTGAAGTGGGCAAAGCACAGTTGACTCGAGTCGATCTGCGAAATGATGAAGGATACGATAATAGGAGGCAACCGGGTATTAGGTTGTTATTAGCTTGAACGGAAACATAAACCCCGAACAGGAGGTGAGACAGCACACCCGTGGTATGTAGGGTAGATACCGGGAGTCTCAACAGGGCCTACACGGGAACTCCCGGGAGGGGTGCCAGCTAGACATCCAGCACGGTTTGCGTAGGGTCCGCAGCTCCTCACGTCTAGCCAATCAAACGCGGTGTGCGTTATTTACTTCGACACCGTTGATTGAAGCGGATCGCCGAAATCCAAGAAACATGCTTCTCATGCCCAGCGCTTCAGGGGATGAGGCGCTCGTCCCGGATCTTTGCTGAGAGGAAACTGGCTGGCGCCCTGCGGACGGGCGAGGCCAAAGCGTGGGCTGCCCGGGTGCCGGATGGGCATGCTGCCCCGACTACGGCGTGGCCGCGCCCGAGGGGACACCCGCTTGGATGGACGGTCCCGGACGGGCCAGAGAGGGAGGAGTTCCCCATCCTTGCGTCTTGTGGTTGGCTTCTTCCCACCTCCTCAGAGCACCGGCTTGAGGAGCGGGATCGAAGGGGCGGCCAGGCCCAGCGCGAGTTGGCGCACGACCTCGCGTACCGGGGACTGATACCCAAGGCTGTTGTCCACGCAGTGGTTGACCCGCAGGGAGTGCTTGAGGACAAAGAGTGCAAGGCGGCGGGAGACAAACTTGCGAGCGAACTCATGGTGGGGCTTTTGCAGGCTGGGTGCGTCATGCGGCGGCGGTACGTCAACCTGTGCAACACGTTTGTGCGAGAGCAGATGGAGAAAGATGGAGAGTGCTTGGTCGGGGGTGACGCGGAGTGGGAGGAGCGTGGGGGTGAAGCTGTGGAAGTGCCGTCCTCCGAAATGGGGCGGGCTCAGCCGGAAACGGGACCAGAAGACTCGGGCGCGGATGGCGGTGAGTGCGAAGACGCAGAGGCGAACGCCGTAGCGGCAATGGATGTTGTGGAGAGCCAGGGTGGAATGGCGACCGCGACTGAGACTGGACGACTGGGGGTGGAGGATAACGCCTTGCAGTCGCCACGGGAGGACATGTGCTTGCAACCTGCGGATGGCAACGGGGAGGAGGCGGCCCCCTCCTCTGGCAGGAATGCTCGTGCTCAAAGGCGGGCGCCCCACCAAGCGGAGCGGGATGCTGAGCGGCGGCAGGGGGTGAAGCGGAGACTTGAGGGGTGCCCGGCACTGCTCGCAAATTATGTCCAGTGCCCGCCCTCATTGGAAACCGCTTGTCTCCGGCTGGGCACCACCGACACCCGCGGAAGGAGTATCCGGGCGGCGACGGAACATACTCGCGTCGCGCTCCGCGACCTTGGGGTCTCCTACGTCAGTGCGGATGGCGCGGCGGTGAGGCCCCTGCGGACGACGGTGGTGGATCACGAGCAGTGTGTGTGCGCGATGATGGCGCGGACCCTGGCGGAGGGGTGCAATACCATGTGCGGGGCCTGCGGGAGGTTTTGTGAAAGTGCCACGAGGAGGCGGGATGTGTGTGCCCTGTGCGACGCCGCCCTCGCGGGAAACGAGGTGGGGATGGCGGGCCCGCGACCAGGGCAGACCTCTGAGTACGTCGGCGTCTCTCATTGGAGTCGGGACGCGCCGGGGGTGTTCAGAGCGGTTTTCGCTAAGAAGCTCCTTGGCAAGTTCTCAGGTGCGTGCGCGGAGGTTGAGGCGGCGAGGGCGTATGACCGCAAAGCCCGGGAGGATGCGGCGGCGAGGGGGGTTCCTCCATACACCAACTTTGATTCGGAGGACAGCGAGGCTATGGGGAGCGCGAGGGTGGAGGCCGCGCGCCAACGTGAGGAGACGCGGACGCTCGCGGCTCGGCAGCAGCGACCCCACAAGTGGTCATTCTTCCGCGGGGTGGGCTGGGAGCAACAAGGGGGTAAGTACCTTCTGAACTTCCGGCGGAGTGGCAAGCGTGTAAGACCCCCGGGGCGCTTCCTGGAGGAGCGAGATGCTGCGCTGGCCTTCGACCAGCTCGCGAGGCGGGAGAACGAAGAGCTTGGGGAGGGGGAGACCAAGTGGACCACTAACTTTGTCGACAAGGAAGGCACTGTGCGAGCGCCTCCGCGGTGCACTCAAGGCTCGCGGTACTACGGGGTGGTCCAACAGTCGAGGTCCACTCTATGGAAGGTGGAGGTCAAGGGCCCAGACGGTACAATGCTGGCGGCCGGGCGTCCGTTTGCCTCGGAGGTGAAGGCCGCGCGCTGTGCCGACAGCGTGGCTCGTGGGGCCTTTGGAGAAGGGGTCACGCACATCAACTTCCCGGGGGACGGTAAGAGACCGTGGTGGGAATGCCCTGAAGAGTTGTACGTGGTCTTCGTGCCCCCAGGTGTGGCGAGCCCGGAGATTGGCAGGGCGGTGGCCGACCCCCAAACTCGTATTCTCCTCGGGGGCGCCACCCCGGAAGCCCCCTGCAACCCTGCGACGGCAGGCGTGGCGGGGAACCGCGACGGCGAGCTACACGACTGTGCGGACGGCGCTGAAGCGGCCAGAGGGGTGCGGTGCTCCGGGTGCGGGCGTGGAGTGCATCGGGAAGCGGTTGATGGCGGTTGCTCGGGGCTGCTGAAGACGCACGTGCAGCCCTTGAGCGACGGGAGGGCATGGCTATGCCCGACCTGCTTTCAGAGGCATGCACGGAGTGTCAACTCATGGCGCTCCAAGGAGCTCGCGGGCGGGTCGCGGGGGGGGGAAGCCACGGCCCCAATCCTTCGGCCGTATCCTGGGACCGGACTGCTATCTGATGCGAGTGAGTATGAAACGTGGTGTGCCCCGGCTACCCCTGCGGAGCTGGAGAGGATCAAAGCCCTTGGGCTGGATGGGGGCGACCCGAACGATGACCTAGAACCGGACGGGGCGGGCGTTGGGCGCACTTCCCCCCTCTACAGATGCCTTGTGTGCGGGGAGAAGAAGGCTTACCGTGAGGGGCCGGCCCGGGGCCGTTTGAAGTCAGCCCGGGCCGGTTGCGGGCCGCTCGATTGTTGGATGCGGGCCGTCTCTCAAGGGTCCCGATTATGAAAATTTCGTGAAATTTGTGCGATTTTTATGATCTCGCCATACTTAAAATTAAAATTTTGGAGCGGGCAAATTTGAAGATTGGCCGGGCTGGCCGAAAGCGGGCCAGTAAAAATTCCAAATGCGGGCCGCTTCGAAAAAAGAAAGCCTTCTTCTCTGCTTGTGTGCCACATCTTGGACTTGCCGGTGAAGGGCGCCCCGCCGGACATGATCGCTGTGCGAGGCTTCCTGAATGCTAACGGGATGACGGCGTACACTGAACTCTTGGAGGCGGCCGCGGTGCGCAACGACATCCCCGTGGTGCACATCTACCCATCGTTCGGCATGGGCTGCGTGGAGGCTGCGGCGCTCGTGGGCCACGGGGCGCGCACGTGGCAGGTGGAGCCCGACCACGGCCCCTCCGAGGACAGACGCACGCTGGACCGGGCCGTGTGCGAGCGGTTGGTTAGGGCGGAGCTGGTGCTCATCCCCTTGCTGAAGGATGCGCACTTCACCCTTGTGATTATGGACGCCGGGGGCGTGTGGGTACTGGACTCCTGCCCAACCCCGGACCGGGCACCGCGGCGGCGCATGGCGGACTTTGTGGCGGGGGCGGTGTGCTTCGCGGTGAGCAAGAGCCTGGAGGAGGTCGAGATTGAGGACGCGCTAGTCCCGGCGCTGAGCAAGGAGTGGTGGCGGAGACACAGGGCTGAGGCGGACGCGCATATGGGCGGAGCGCCGACGGCGGGTGACTGGACGGGGAATGTAGCGATCCAGACGCGCGCCAATGCGGCCGGGCGCCTGCACGACTGCGGCGTGATGGTCTTGGGGCATACGTGGAGAGGCTTGGGATCTGGCGGGGGCGGGTGGCCGAGGTCACGAACGGGAGGTGCCCGGGCTTTCGGCAGCGGATCGCTTTACGCATCATCGACAGGGACCACCCGCTGCTTCGGCGGGAAGAGGCCACGAACGCTCGTGCAGGAGATGCATCGGGCCCCACCAACGGGTCTGCAAGGGCATCCGTGAGTGCGCTGCCTGCTTGCGAGCTCACCCGTCTGCCCGCTGCAGGGCAAGACGGCGTCAGCTCTCCGAGGCGCTCGGGATGCAGCCCCACGCCCGCACTGGTGGAGGTTGGCAGAACGCCTGTGGGTCAGCAGTATGAGCAGGTGGCGGCGGGGGATGAAAACGAGGCGGGCATGGATACAGCTCGTGTGACGCAGGGTGTGGCTGTGGGAGGTGCGGTGCGGCATGGCAAGGCGCGGCCTCCGCGCGGTAGACCTGAGCCGCCGGATTGCCCGATGCTTGGCCTTGACTGGTTCAAAGGGACGGGGCAGCGCGAGAAGTCACTGCGCTATATGGCGTGGCGGGGGTGGCACTGTGCGCTGGAGCTGACGGGCACGAGTTGGAGGAGCTTCATGGGCACACCAGTGGCGACGTTTGCAGAGGCAGCCTCCATCATCTCCAATGTGTATGGTAGCGAGGGCTCGCGCGAGGCGTGCAGCTTCTTCGAGGTCATCTCCGGCGACTCGTGCGCCTACTGGGACATCGACCGGAAGGTGGAGCTCCCGGAGCCGGTCTGACAAGGAAGTTCGCATCGTCCTTGAAGTTGGCGTAGTTGAAATCCATGAAGCGGCCCACGTTCTCGATCATGCTCCCCATGTTGTGCACGTCAAGGAAGTCCTTAGAGTCCAGATGTTTAGGGATACGTCGAAAGTGTGGCAGTCGGGTGGTCCACTGCGTCGTGCCATCGATGATCACCGAGGCATACTTATGCCAAGTTTTGTTCATGGCAATGCTCTTGGTCATATTCGCTTTACGACCATGTTTGTAGAACTTCTGGCGCTCCGCTCGTGCGATTGCATGCATGATGTTTGTTGAGAGGCCCGTTGTATTGCGCTGTGCAAGATACACAAATTCGGGTCATCAGTGAACAAATTACATGAGCATATAAACACATCACAAAGCTATTCAAGAATTTTCACCTTTTTGAGATTTGGTTAAGCCTTCCTTCAATAACTTGAAGGACGCGCAAACATCGCAGTGAGAAAATCGGTTCACCGATGGAATCTTGAGCCAAGAGCTGCAATCTTCGTCAAATACTTTGTAGAAGTAACTAAGAGTAATCTTTTTGCTCTCCTCATTCTCACGCAAGCCCTCGATGTACTCGTCCCACAGCTCTTCGATGGTCAAACCATCCGAAAAGTGAATCTCGGCTTTGTTTCGGTTTTGAATCTCGGTTGGGGTTGTCCGTATTCGTCGGCGTATTTCTTGATCCATGCGACGACCGACACTCACGTCATTTTTTCTGCTTTCATTTTGCTCTCATAAAGGTTCAATAAAGGCAAGATTTAAACATAACAAAGGCGTAACGAAGGCGTAACGAAGGCATAATAAAGGCGTATCGAATGCGTAACAAAGGCTAAACAAAGGCTAAACGAAGGTTAATAATTAGGGTTTAAGGAAGTTGGCAACCAACTTTAAAACATACATAAAGGCCTGACGAAGGTGATTTAAAGGTAACCTTCGTAAAGCCTTCGTTGTGCCATCGTTTGTATATTTGAATGCGTAACGAAGGCGTAACGAAGGTTAATATTTAGGGTTTAAGGAACTTGGCAACCAACTTTAAAACATACATAAAGGCCTGACGTAGGTGATTTAAAGGTAGCCTTCATTGTACCTTCGTTGTACCTTGGTTTGTATACTTAAATGCGTAACGAAGGTTAATATTTAGGGTTTAAGGAAGTTGGCAACCAACTTTAAAACCTATATAAAGGCCTGACGAAGGTGATTTAAAGGTAGCCTTCATTGTACCTTCGTTTATATACTTAAATGACGAAGTTATAATAAAGGCTCTAGGAAGGCTTAATAACAGCACAACGAAGGTACATAATTAGAGTTGGCAAATTACATACACATAGTAATTACATATTGTACAGATTTCATCTGTCATAACCTGAGGTCATTGCTAATGCAACGTGGGATCAGGCACATTCTTAACTCCGCTCCGTTTTCCAGCACAGCACATCTACCAAGCACACGTTCACAGGCAATGGCCACCAATTTTGGTACTTGTGGGTAAGTGCAAATTGCAATTACATCATGCCATTCCTTCATTGCAAGGTCCAACTGCCACAGTAGGACGTATCCACGAGTAAATGAATGATCTTGTCGTTTTCTGACTTGCACAATCATGGCTACTTGTCCATAAGTCACTAGGTCGCGGCAAACGACATAGGAAGATTGCTTCACTTGTAGCAACTTGTTGGAAGAAGCCACGATTTCATTTTTAGGACCAATTGCTAAGCGTTGATAGACCTTGAACTCGCAGTCGTCCACATCTACGTTGTTGGGTAGAATTTGATCTATGGCGATTTTCCCAACTATGTCCATTTCTTCTTGAAAATCACTCAACGGCACAAGGTATTGTAAAGCGCGTAGTGAACTTTCGGGCATGCCCTCGTCCTTCATGTATTGCAAGTTGCCTGCATCAATCCGGACTAAAAGTGAGAGCGTACACGGAAAGAGGGCACAGGCTGAAGAAAGGTAGCATGAAGGCTGAACATAAGGCGCTACTGCCTTCGATAGGAAGACGAAATGAAGGCTTGAACGAGGGCTGAAGGAAGGATAAATGAAGGCTAAACAACGGCACTGCCTGGTTAGGTTAATAAAGACACTGCCTACACCAGAAAGGCTAAACGAAGGCTGAATAAAGGAACGGGCTGTAGAAGGAAGGCGAAATTAAGGCTGAACAAAGACACTGCCTAAACAAAAGGCACTGTATGCAAAGGTAGGCTGGACAAAAGCAGCATTCAAGCTGAAAGAAAGACTGCATGCAAAAGGATTGCAGAATGAAGGTTGAACGAGAGCACTGCATATAGAAGAAAGGCACAGTAAAGGCTGAACAAAGGCATACCTGCAGGGAGTGCTACGCCATGTTCTTTACATAGGTGCTCCATTGCACAGATTCCGTGAACAACCGCCTCATTGCGTTCTTGTAGTTTCTCGGGCTCTTCACTCACACGACACACAACACCATGCTTAAGGGTGCCAATCTTACGTTCCAAATACAGATCACGCCGCCTTGCGACTGGTCCTGCCTTCTTCTCTGATTGGAAAAGATGGCATACAACATAGTGCAGATTTGAGGTAAGTTCCGAGAAATGGCGGTTTTCTTCCAAGAACTCTCCAAGCTTCCTAGCTGAATCTTGGGCTCGTTGGCTACTATCCTTGAATGATACGCCAGGATGGCATAAGAACCACCCATGCATCACCATATTGTACAAACAGTGGATGCAGTCCTTCATGTACTGTGCCTCCACATAGTCCTGTAGCAATTCAAAAAAGCCAACCACACATGGATCTAAGGCTGCCTGCAGATAGAAGGAAGCCTGTTGCAGGAATGCACTGCCTGAAACAGGGGGGGGAGGGGGAAGGGGGGCTTAACAAAGGCAAAAGGAAGGCACTGCCTGGACCGGCAAGAAATTTGAAGGAAGGCAATGAGGGGCGAACGAAGG